>JAGXCT010037212.1:53427-72805 GCA_022495035.1 Philopotamus ludificatus | reverse complement strand
CCTGGACACGATTTGTATGCGCATGTACGTCATGCGCCCCGCACTGAAAGGGTTAGGATACTCAATATTCATCACCTTCTTTTTTGTTTTTGTATCCAGGGGTGTGAGGCATGGTCTCTTTTACTTTTCATCAAAGTTACTTAATACTATTACGATTTATTTTATCTATCCGTTTAAAATTCTCTTGCACTGTGCACTATGAGGATACAAGCTTTTGCGATATTTCCTCAATGCTTAGTCGATAACCTGATTCCACCATGGTCTCTTGCGGTTAATTTTGAGAGTCGACCTGGTTCAATGGTGTCTTTTAAATGTATATCACACGATTTAAATAGTCGGAACCAAAACTAATATCTTAGTACTGTGAAGTTGTACCATATACTTCAACTTTTTTGCTTAAAAATTTTACCGTTAACAATAAAATTAAATAAATGACATAGAAAGTGGAGATAAGGAACAGTATCATAGAAAAAAAAATACAATGATGTTTATTTAAATAAAATAAACTGAAGCACGATATATTATGTAAAAACAATTAAACATTTTCATGTGTCATAATCAGTGTCTCTGTTAATGCATTAATAGAGGTTAGGATTCATCTCGTAGAACGTCGTTATTTAGTGTTTTAAGCTTCATTCAGCAATGAAAAATTCCAAGATAGAAAGAAATCTGGATGTTCGTTCGGCAACATACTTATCTTTACATAAATGATTTTAGGGAGACTGGCAGCAGATTTGCTACTTTTTTAAAAAAAAATATGCTAAATATGATTTTGACCTGTTTTTATTTTAGGGGCGTTTTTCCCGAAACTAGTAAAAATGCAAATGCCAAGACTACGAATAAACTGATCGAATGTTGTTCAAAAGTAAGATTTCGAACCGGAACTGAATTAATAATTGGATACAGGAAAAAACTTTATTTTGGTCGGAAGGAAACCCGAAAATAAATCGATAAAAATATATCGGTTTATTTTGGTTCAGTACAAAATTTTACTTTCCATTTTAAATGGATTGTTTCTTCGTATTGTCAAAATTTACTAAAGAAGTATTTTTTACAAAATGGCTAATTGCATCGCAATATTTAATTAAAATCTTCCGGTTGTTAACTTGTTAAAAATTATGGTAGAAAAAATATTATTAATTACAAATAAAAATCACCGGGAGTTGTCACAATCTTTTTGTTTTATTTAAAAATAGTCGAAAGAATAAATATTATAAATAATCAATAACCGTTATTGTCCGCAATTGCGAAAAAAAATAAAAATAACAATTTGCGTTTCTATTCGCTCTCTACCGGATGCGAGCGAGAAAAATCATCGCGCATGTGCAAGTTGGAGTGAAACCGCACAAGTATCAGAGTAGAGGGCGAGCTCAGTGTCGCGTGCGCCTCAGTCGCGGCGGGCCGTCGCTCTGTGCGCACGTCACATTCATTTGATCGATATTTTGGATTTTTCTACTAATATGTATCATGAATAACTATTTTTGTTTTTAGAATAATACATTTTTTTAATATCAAATGAAATGCGTGGGGTCTATTTTCATACAAAATAGACCCCATCGGCAAGAGCCGTTAGTTTCGAGCGGATCGGTTAAACATAATTTTTAAAGGGTTCAATTTGAATAGCAAAAGAGTTTAATTCGAAATGCAAAGGGTTAAATTTTCAGTGATTTTGCTATCCAAGTAACAATACAAGAAGACGAGCAGTACATCTGCTCACTTCAAATTACAAATACTCATTTAAAAATCAATGAAATAGATTATTCTAAAAATGAATTAACAAAACAAGGTCTACGCCCAGAATACTTATAATGTTTTGTCATCTCATGTAAATTATTTGATATTATATTGGTCATTAATTATCCTGCTCGTTCATATCGACAAATATTTTAAAATGTTTCGTTTGGTTATGATATAAATGCTGTAATATATGCCATCGGGTTAGCTGCCATGTTATGTAAACTAGCTTTATATATAATTTGTTTACGAATCCGACGTTTATTTTTTTTCTAAATAATTGAATAATAATCCGATATATGGATTATAGATTTTTGTTTGAAAAAAACCTTGGTACATTGCGCCAGACGATTGTATGCAATAATTAAATAACATATTTCAAATACTCGAGATTAAATCTTGATTTGACGTGTGGCATTTGGCTCACTCGTTAATCGAACAACATGAATAATAAGCTAACTGTAATATTTGTACCGCGTTGAAATAATATACGGGATCTATTTGTGTCTCGAAAAGGGGTCGGATACACATTTTGGTTCCAAGATGGTGACGCTGCCCCGACCTACCCCTCTGTGCCACCCCTCCACTCGGGACGTATTGACAGATGTTCCACACCACATTCATTCAATTGATGTGAATTTTATAAAAATGCTACAGCACACAAAAATTACGCAACGCCCATGTTCTTTGCACGGCTCGCGAATACTGGTTCCATTCATGTTTCTTGTCGACTCGAGGAAATAAGAAGTGTCTTACCTTCGTTTTCGCGACTCCACGATGCCGTGTTTCTATCACAAGGAGGACCTCGCTCCGACGGCCAAACGCATTTTATCACTGATCTTAACTGAACTGAACGTATAACGAATCGGATACTTTGCGTAGCCGGATGCGATGCTATTTAACACACTCTCCGTACGATAAACGGGGCGAACTGGCCCTACGAATATAAACAAAACGATTTCAACGCATGCGCGTACAAAGGGGTGGCTGGTCGATTAGAGGTTACATTAAAGAGACATCTACACAATACCTCAATAAATATTTTATTTAATGGTGAGTATCCCCTCTTAAACAAAATAAATAGACATCTGTCGAAATAAACTGAAATTTTTATATATTTTTATGGCATAAATCTGCCATAAATAATTAAATAAATAAATTGAGCAATAGGTGCTAGCAATAAAATAATAATTCAATATTAATAAGTAATATATTTTTTCAATAGGCGTCTCTTCATTACATATATTATTATTAATTTAATTAATAAATTATATATTATGGAGATATAAATTAAAATAAAGCTTAATTATTTTTATTACGGTGAAATGTTCCTGTTTCAGGATTCTTTGAGAACAAAGAACCTTGCGCTTTTTACACACACGTCAATCCTCGATTATAATTTCTAGTACCAAGGCTCACCTGCGAGTTTGATATATAAATGCGGCAGCTAATCGCATCCATCAAATGCTCAGGTTTTCCGTACAAATATTGGGTTAAGAAAAGCGAAAGTGGATATGGTCGACGGGTATTGTAATTTAGATGCTATCTGCCACGGCCAGCGACGCTTAATCACGGCAGGCAAACACACGCCGATACTTACATACTTACACACCAATTATTCATAGTTGCTCGCCGGTAATTATAACCAGGATACACAGCTAATATTAATGGATGCGGAATGAAATATGCTTTGCGGATGCCGTTTGATTGATGCCGGGGGTGCGGCGTATCCATGAAATTGCTATTGGGTAGGGAAGGATTGAGAAATCACCGACCAAAATATGTGATTGGACGAATTTTTCGAGCTCTCTCTTCATACGTAGATAAAAATATAATGAAATGGTTAATAAAAATCCTGATTTTATATTTTAAATAATTAACGATGGTTTTCTCTGTCTAGGTAAAGATGCGATCGAGCCCGATGGAATCTACGCAGCCAGTCAACGGCGCGCTTTCGAAGCGCGGTGGCTGCTTTGACCTTCGGGTCTTCGTGTCCGGCGGCAGGGTTGGCCAAATATTTTCGTGGACAAGTTTAGTAGCCGGGTAAACGAACAGTTGCGTGGCGCGAGCGATACTCGACCGCGATGGGATACGAGCCATCGTGATAACGCAGTAATAATTGGGTTAGAGCCATTAAAGTATACGTCCATAACGGAGCCGATATTATATATTTTCCTCGGGCCGGCTCTTATCGATGTCATAAAATCTTTTCTGGCCGGTGCACAATAACAAGGAAAAAATAAAAAGGAGCTTAGTAATAAATGTAGCCAATAAAGATGGCGTGACCCATCCGACGGGCACGCCACGCTTACGTTCGCTTCCGGGACCGACTGGCTCGATTATTTTACAGCTTCGTGTGCTGGCAGATATATCTTTCGGCTGGAAAACAATGCCAATTCAAGATTTGTGTCAAATTATCCAAATTTTTCTCTGTCCAAGTTTTTAAATGTGATAATTCTTTAAAACCATTAAAATTCACGCATAGAACAGGGATCTTTAAATCTTATGACTCAATGCCGCAATGCCTTTTGTAAAAAGTCGGGCAGGATAAGAAGATCTAATATTATTTTCTTCCTTTAGTTTAAAAAAATATATTTACAGATAACGGTTAGGATGTTTAAAATTATTTCATAGTAAGAAAGCTCCAATAAAAAGCGATATATTAAAACAATTAAGAAAAAAAATCCTTAAATAAATAGCAGTGATGAGTTTATATGTAAAAAAATATTTATATACTAAAAACATTGCGGAGCTGCAGCACCCCCAAGAAAATTAAGGAAAAATATATTTTTATATAGTAATATATATGTGTTTATTGATTATGCATACGAAAATATAAATATAATTTATATTTATTAATCTGGTCGGTGGCTATGCGGACAGTGTTACTCCGCGTGGTGTCGAGCATGAGCGCTGCCTGCTCTTCAGCTCTGTCGGCGTCGTGTGTTGGACAGATGCGGGTCGGTAGCGAAGTGCGAGGGGGGGACGCGGGGCATGCATACCGACTCACAGCTTCTCTTAGCCAAGTGCTCTTATCACTTATTTTATTATTAATATTATTTAATATTTTTACCTCAGCATATTTTTTATATCTTAAATAAAATATAAGCGAAATATATATTTTTTAATTGTTAATATTTCGCAGCACCCCTAAATATTTTGCACACGAGCCGCCACTGATTATATATATACGGTGGACACACGGGTATAAAACAATTTGATTAAAAATAATACCAAGAGTTATAAAAATGTAAAGAAACAATTATTCTATCATTTAAGAATTATCTCACATTACTTAACAGTTGAAATTTTCATCTCACATTTATTTACATAAGAAATCCTAAAATTAGCGATTGAGCAGTTGAGATTTTTTAGATATTTCACACAATTTTATATCTCACCTGGTCATACGTAATTTAGGTTAATAATCATTTTAATATATTTACAAGGAGATATATTAACACATGGGTGAATAAAAAATAATCAAAATTTTTGAATTTCGCGGGGTATATAAATCCAAATACTACATATTTTTTTATTGTGTTGGTACACTTGTTTCTGACGTTTCTTGACATTTGTACCCATATTGATTGCTTACTTTATGGTTGGCTGTGGGTAACGTTTCACGTGTTTCACGTGCTCGGAGATTGTTTACTTGTGAAAAAATGGTAAATTATTGTTTAACTATGTTCCAGAAAATGAAAAAAATGAAATATGACTAAATAAGTCTAATTGTCCCATTTTTTTTGTTATCGCAGCTCAGCCTCACTATTCGCAGGAAGATAAAAAAATATGACAATTATATGCAGTGCTGAAACTGTATTGTGATTCGAAGATTGGAAAATTTTGTATTTGATATATCCTTACAGGAATCAAAATAATTCGATGATCCTGAGAAGAATGAATTATATTTTATCCTATATTTAGGTCATCAACTACAATATCTAAAATGGTATTATATATTGCAGTCAGTTTTTGATAAGGAATATTCAGATAGAGCCATTGCCACTGATCTAAACATACGCAATCTTTCCTCGCTGAGTTCCTTGAGTAAATTATTAAAATATGAGCAAAGAAGTCGGAGCTTACGGTCAAATTTAAGACCCGTCCAGCCGGAATCATCCCCTGAACCCGGGGTGCGTGACAAGAGAGTCTATTTCGGGCAAAGAATCCGGGCTTGGTTCGCCGCTAACCCACATCCGTACCGTTTACGTCGAAACGTTTAACATTACTTACGTATTTAGTGGGTTCCATCACGCACGTTCGCCGTATGGAAATTAAGCGACATGATCGTGTCGCCAATCGGCCGGGCCTCCGCCCCCCGGGGGCCCCCAAAATCTGGCTTGTATCAGTGCCACATTAGCGACACGCCAGCGCTGTTTCGGCGATCGGGCCCTCAGCCCTCTTCATCTAATTTGCGTTGCCTTCAAACGCGCGTTTCAACCTACATACCTATAATTTGACAGATTGTGCATCTACAACCCCTGCTGCCGAATATAGAAAAGCACATTTTAAAACGGACAGGACAGAGTTATAATAATTATTATTAAACACTTTTAGAATTAAAAATGATTTAGTAAAACCACGATTATTGTTTATTTGTTTGTTTTATTTGTTTTGTTTGTTTGACACTTGTTTGTTTGTTTTATTCAAATTATTTTTATCGCGGTGTTTAATTAGTAATTATATAGTCAAAATATCCTTTTAATTGATGAAAACTGTTAAAGGAAGCTCACATAAAGTGCATACAGCTAATAACCCACATAGTTAATGCTGTACTCAGGCTAGGATCAGTGAAAAGTAGCTGTGATAATTATGATTCCTAAAATTTCCCAAAGATCTCGAGGCATTATGTAAACATATTATTTTTAACAAAATAATAATATCAATTTGGTTTCCGTGAGAGCAACTCAACTGTCGAACAAATTCACAGAATTGTTGATAAAATACACAACGACCTGGAAGAAAAAAGGTATTGTTCTGTGGCAGTCCTTTATTGTAACTGCACTATATTAAGAAAAATCTTCCTTTTTATATAATCATAAAATACTACATTTCAAACTTACATTGCCGTGTCCAGCAAAAAGAAGAAAGAATCGCACCGTATCTGATTAAATTTGGAGTACCACAGGGAAGCGTAATTGGTCCACCCCTGTGTTTATTATACACTGCTGATATGCCCAACATCAAAACCTTTCTTCCGCCCTAGCTTCCGCCCTGGCCTCTCTATTCATCGATAGTGAGCTATTGCCCTAGACAGACTCAGTTAAATACCTGGAAATATGTTTAGATCGCGGTAACTTTTAAAAACATATAGTGAATAAAAGAAAGCATTTAGGGATACAATGGCTCATCGGACCACGCTCAGAATTATCCCTAAATAATAAACTGCTTATTCATAAATCTATATAACCCAATCCGATCTGGACATATGGTATTTAAATCGATAGAAATAGACTAAAAAATCATCCTAACAAACTAGTATCACAGCTGAGAGAGGAAATTTTAAGTACGAAGAGGCGTTTAAAAAAGGGGCAGAACATTCGATATTTAAGAAAGCCTGAATAAAACTTTAGCCCTGGAGATATGATCGTTGGATTCTTTTCTGTATGATTAACATGCAGAGAATTAAGAATTAAGATAAAAGCAAATAAATGTAAGAGTTCACCGATTTTGGTATTTAGTTAAAAATAATAAAAAAAATAGTGTCAATTCTGGTTGTGAAAATCATTGTTGGATTTGTTAAATATTTCTTCCACTTATGGAAATGATATTGCATCATTTCACAAATTATTAATAGATATAAGTTAATTCAGATAAAAAATAATTGTTTCTTAATCGACAGAGTTGCTATTATTTTTTTTCATCAAATCAAAAATAATATTGTTGATAATACGGATGTTTTAGGCATTCCCGTTTCCCGTGGAACGTGCGATATTTGAATGTATATGTATTTCAAGTTATTATTTTTAATTAATGTTTTCTTAATTAATGAAAACAAAATAAATTTTAGTTATTTATTTCGACGTAAAATAAAAATGAATGTTACATATAAAAAAAAAACCTAACCATTTTCGAAACCTACTATATCCTGTATGTTTTGGTTTACGACCACCAATATCCTTGGATAATTATCTTCATAATAAAACACAGCGACATTTCGTGACTTCACAACCAGCGATACTATTTAGAAACAGATTACATTTTCCACTGGCTGTGAACCATGAACTTCTATTCTATTCTACTCACTATGTTGTACGGAAAAAATGCCATAAAATATTATTGCACCGCGATGGTGATGGATAGAATGAAATCGGGACGGAAATCTAAAAAAAACTTGTACGATGCATTCCGTGAAGAGCTATAAATCCGTGACGAATTTTGTGGTGAGAAACAAATAAAAAATGTCCAAATATATCTGTCACCCTTGGAGTTTGTGCTACGCCCAGTGAGGGTGACTAGATGGATATACATAGCTAAAAGCAGCTATAAATGGCTATATATATATACTGCGTGATGCGCAGAGATATAGAGGCGCATCGTGTGGGCGGTGTCTCTCGAGTGTCTTCGCAGGGTCACGCCTTCTTCCGGTACATCAAATGAAAAACAAAATGGCGGCTGCAATCTATATAGTCGATTTTTCACTCATTAAAATTTAATTAAACATATACTGCTAAAACTTTAATAGCATTTACGGCATTAAAACATTTTTCTTTTATAATATATGAAGAAAATGTTTAATTTAATTTTCTCAAATAAGTGAAATACGAAAAAAATATTATATTAATTAGTATCTAAACGCTAATGCATCGTTTTACAATTTATTCTTAGCATGTGGGTCAAGTATGAATTTTCTGTTCTGGACAAACTCCAGATAATCACGTCACCATCACTATCGTGCTAGAAATGCGTTTCAAGAAAAAAATATTTCTTCACGCTGTTCCTGTGATATTATCAATTTCGGCCGCGGTTACTTATTGCTACGTTTTAATTCGACGACTGTTCCTTATTAATAATTATTGCTTTTTGGCGGTGCCGCTGCGAAGGTTTCGCGTGGCAACCGTAAATATTGCTACGATTCGAGGTATATTTTTATTTATTTATTTTTTCGCAAAAACATGTATACTGGAAACGTGTATTCTTTATCTGATACGTATATAATATATATGGAAACGTTTTGTCCGATTTATGTACGCTTCGAGCGAACGCGCAATAATTAATACGCGCATTGTGGATTTGGAAAATGGAAAATTCCGCTTTTCCCGGAGGGTATGTGTCGGGATAACAACCTCCCGTGACGTAGACGGGGGCGTAGCTCAGATGGTAGAGCGCTCGCTTAGCATGCGAGAGGTACCGGGATCGATGCCCGGCGCCTCCAACTCAGTTTTTTTTTTTTTTTTTAATTATCTTATTAATTAAAATTATTTTTCAAATATAAAACATGTAATAATAATTATGATTAACAATAATATAAAAAATAAAAAGTAAAATTAAAAATATAACTCCTGCGACTTTTCTTACTGTCCCTAGAGTCTTCATTATTAACAAAACGTATTTTTACTCTTTTTTATCATTTATATGGTCACAAAAGAAGAAGGCTATGTAAAGAAAATAATTTGGCCAATATGACTAATGAATACAATAAGCATCCAATATGACAGGGGTGAGCAACCCGCGGCCAACGGGCCGCATGCGGCCCGCCGAGGTTTCTAGTGCGGCCCGCCTATGATTTTACATTTTGACTTCCTGAAAAATTCCTACAGTGTCCTGCAGACTAATTTCATGGTGTCCCTTGGTAGTTGATGAAAGCGATATTTTTGAAAGGAATCTTTGTGCAAAAGTTTTTAAATATGGGCAATGTCACCACGCCTGTAATAAAACTAAATAATTTTCTCAAATCTCGAGCGTTAAACCACTGCCAACTTAAAGATTTTTATATGATTTGAGAAGTGAATATCGTAATGTAATTTACAACACAGAGTTGCGTTGGTTGAATAAAGGTTATATGCTTAAAATAATATATAACTTAAAAATCATATTCAATTGTTTGTGGAAATGAAAGAATATCCATTTCTCCATTCCGAAGATAAAGAATGGATGTGTGATTTTGCCTTTCTCGTCGATATAACTCAGTATTTGAATGACTTAAACGTGGAACATCAGGAAAAGGCCAGTTTATTCATAATGTTGATAAAATTAATGCTTTGGAAAGAAAACTAAAAATTTGGAACAACGATCTGATGTTAAATACCAATAAATACCAATAAATACCAATAAATAACAATAAATACCACCAAATAACAATAAATACTAATAAATAACAATAAATACCACCAAATAACAATAAATACCACCAAATACTAATAAATACCACCAAATACCAATAAATACCACAATTAATTCCACCAAATACCAATAGTACCAATAAATACTAATAAATACCAATAAATACCAATAAATACTAATAAATAACAATAAATACCACAATAAATACCACCAAATAACAATAATGCCACTAAATAATTAATAACAATAAATGCCATAAAATAATAAATGCCACCAAATGCCAATAAAATACCGCAAATGCCAATAAATACCAAATACCAATAAATACCACAATTAATACCACCAAATACCAATAATACCAATAAATACTAATAAATACCAATAAATACTAATTAATAACAATAAATAACAATAAATACCACCAAATAACGAAGTTTTTGGAAGAAAAATGTAAATTAGATTATTTTTTCACTCTGGTTAAAGATAAAGCTGTTTGCCATTTATGCTCAGATTCAGTATCAGTCTTAAAGGAATATAATATTAAACGGCATTATAGGACAAAGCATGAAACATATTATAAAAACATTCAAGGCCAAATGCGAAAGGATCAAATTAATCAATTCGAAAAAAAATTACAACAGCAGCAAAACATCTTCAAACTTAAAAGTTTTTCATCAGATTTAGCAGTGAAAGCTAGTTATACTGTTAGTCAAATTTTAGCTAAGAAGATGAAACTATTTGCTGATGGTGAGATGATTAAGGAATATTTAACTGCTGTTGCAGAGATAGCTTTTCCTGATAAAAAGGACATTATTTCCAAAATCAGTTTGTCAAGATTTACAATTGGAAGAAGAATTGAAGACCTGTCCCAAACCATAATTGCAACTTTAAGTGAACGCATTAAACAATTTGAATGGTGTTCCTTGGCACTTGATGAAAGCTGTGACATCAGTGACAAATCCCAACCAGTGATATTTCTAAGAGGAATCGATTCAAATTTGAATATAACTGAAGAACTGGGTTCATTGATTCCAATGAAAGGAACTACAACAGGTAAAGACCTTTGTACTGAATTAAAATCGATGTTGGAAAAATTATCAATTCCATTGGATAAAATTGTCGGCATATCAACCGATGGGGCCCCAGTGATGACAAGCATGAACGTGGGAGTCGCTGGAACGTTATTTAATGTTGTTAAAAACTTAACTGGGAGAGAAATATTTGTTAATCATTGCATAATTCACCAACAGAATCTTTGCACAAAATTTTTTATGTAATTCTTATGAATAATTTTTATGAATGTCTTAAACGTGAAACTTCAGGAAAAGGGCCAGTTTATTCATAACATGTTTAATAAAATTAATGCTTTTGAAAAAAAACTAAAAAATTTTTTGGATAAGACCTCGATATTTTTTACTATTTATTACATGATGATTATATACATGTCATAGGAGTTAAAACAATAAAACAATGTTTTAATTATATATTAATATATGTAAATTTTTAATGGTGTACAAGCGCTCGTAGCGTATCGTAAATCGTGAAGAATTTCATAACCCAAAAGTTTTTTGATGATAAATTTGGAAAACTTCATAAACAAATAAAGAGCATCTTAATCAAGCTTGAGAATCTTTTAAAATCTTAACACGATGAAGAAGCTCTTAAAGCAAGCAACGATAGGTTTGATAGCCCTAAACTTATGCAAATCGGCTAGCGTAGAGAAAGAATTCCGTAAAATTTTGGATAATGGAAATTATACACTGATTTTCTCGTTGAAATGCTCTTCTTACCTCCGAATACCACTTCCATATATCAGCCTATGGACCAAGGTCCAATAGTTACATTCAAGGCTTATTATTTAAAAGAAACAATGCGCCAATCAATCAAGAAACTGATGGACGTGATATAGATGCTTTGCGGGTTTGGTGAAAACAATATAATATAATCAAGGCCATCAAAAATACCGATGGAATGAAGTAGTCCAGCCACGTAAGAAGAAATGAAGGAATTTGGCCTTTTAGTCATTTGCGAAGGCATCAAAGGTTAATATAACGCGGAGAAAACGACTGCCATTCTATGTTCCAAGAAAATTACTTCTCGGAATCTATTTCTGTGTAAAAATGTAAGCGCTTGGGGTTAGAAAAATATGACGAAGATCACGAGAAAGTAAGTAAAGCGTGTTTGTAACGGATTATCTGATAGTTATCGTAAAATTTTGCAGAACAAACATAGGGAGGCCAAACAAGAAAAACCAGGTTCTTTTTGCAATCTGAAACTAAATAAATAAATCGTGTTGTGTTTATAATATTGTTGTTCTTAAAAATGTTTAGTTCTTTTAAAGAACTGATTTTTCGAATTTTTAAATGATTTTTAACCTTTTCCACTATGTGGGCCAGACGTATTAGCCGAAAAGATTTTTTTAGCAAAAAAATTAAACCTCGATTTTTATTTATTAATTTGAAAAAATGTCTTTTATTGCATGGGATATCAAATCAAACCCTATTGATATGTCTTTATGCCAATAAAAATCCTTTTTAATATATTCTTAAAATAAAGATAATGGGAATAGAACGGAGATTCGACCAAAAATGAAAAGCGTGGAAAGGTTTATATTCCACGTTTATCGCGATCTTGTCTAGAACGTATCCTCCGCGATCAAGCGGTTACCTGTATCTAGCAAAGAATTCTATCGAAAATTCAAAATGTTGTAGGAATTAATCATATTTTTAATCTACAATTTGTTGAGTTTACTTTGAATTATCTTAATTAGCATTATTTGTATTATGAGAAATAAAACAATAATAGTCTGCAATATTTTTATATCGACTTTATCCTTTTGCCTATGCAGACAAACATCTGGAAGCAGTAAAAATGTGCTTCCCCACCGCAATTCGACACCACCATAGACATTAAAACTTTAACGAGCCGCATTATAAAATTGGTTCGGGATGATCAGTGGCAAACAGTTTGAAAGACTCTAGCTAATCCCCGTTACCAGTCGGCGCTTCTTTGAGCAGGCTGGCATCAAAGGATGGCCTGGATCGCCCAGGCAGAGCTCGCGCGAATACATCGCCGTCATCTCCTATCTGTGTGCGAGACAGGATGTTAATTTTACAGCAAATTAACGTTTATCGACACCGACACTTAACTGTTCCTGGTAACATCTGCCGCCCGTGTCGCACGCTGTCGCTCAACGATTTGGTATCCCAAACTTCGAATAAATTCCATTTAAAAATGATTTAACTACATAATTTTAGCAATAGTTAATCGTGTAATCATAATTTATAATATATTTAAAACAGTTCAGGTACTGATATTTTAATATTTTAATTGAAAAAGTTGGAAAACTTTGTAAATCAAATGCCAATTAAATAAAGCGTGCCTATTTTTAAATCGCACGTGACGTTTGACTGATGTAAACAACGTATTTTTAATAAAATTAAAATAATTATTAATATTACAAGTCGCTAATAGTACAAAGCTAGTGAATTTTGTGAAGATTGCTGTTTCTGTCAAAAGTTTTCAACTTTCTTCTCCTTCAGGGACACAAATCACAGAAGTTTGAACATTTGTCGGCGGTTCCAGATGTCCTGATCTTTCACTGCCATACGATAAATGACCGAAATTCCTGCCGACACATGAAATTAGATATTTATGGATTGTCCATTGCACTAATTTAAACAATTCAATAACATAGAATAGATTGTTCTTTTATAATGGCATTTGGTTGCCACAAAAAATATTATTAAAATATTTCGCCTATGAGTTATTACTATTTTTGGGCAACTTTGTTCTAGAAAATCGCAAGTAAGACAAATCGTTTGTAGGTAACAAAAGGGTGGTAGTAAGAAAAGTAAAGGGGGGTGACCAGCAGGTGCTTTTATCAATAAACCGCCCTAGCATGCCCGCTGTCCTTTATTGCTTCACTTCTGAACTTGCCAATGTGGCTTTCCAACATTTGGTGTAAGGGAAAAATTAAACGATTGAAGCATGGACTACGCTTCCGTAAATTAATTGGGATAAATTTGAAGAATACTTAAATACAATACTTAGTTCTTCGTGAACGATTTATAATTTGAGACAAAAATAGAAAAAAAATGTAAACAAAAAAGGAAACACAGTTAATCAATTAAAATATGTTCACGGGATATTTGAACTATTAAAATTGAAAATCAAACAATTGATTCACTAACTACAAACGGACATGACAAAGGTTTTTTTTTTAATAAATTCAGATTTTTAGAAAGGTGAATTGAACAACATTCATTGGACTATTCTAATATAAAAATTATAGTCATATTAAACCTATAAATGGTTTTTTTATGTAAGAGATTTTCCGACTTTATTGTGCATTTAATAAACAAATAATATATCACTAGATAATCAAAATTGATTTATTACATCCAAATTTAGGAATTACATTAAATTTTAAATTTTGTGATCATTTGTAACAATTCAACACATATCTTTTTAATAATAATGAAATATTATTTGTCTATTGGTATCGGATATAGTTTTTTTACATCTCAATACTCTATTTACTACCTAAAACATCGATAGTATTATATAAATCTATGTATTATACATATTCACTCCTTAAATGTAGGACATTCAACAAAGTTGAGGTCAAATTTAACTAACAAAATTTCAATTTGCTTGGTTTATAAGATACGTGCTCACAAACAAAGGAAATTTTTATTGAGTCGCATTAGTGTGAGTGGGTTTGCATATTCGCGACAACATACGCACTAAAAGCTCCCGTGGCTCTCAGTGCGCAAGGCCCAAGTTCGCTCGCACCGAATTCGACGCGCGCACGATACAACCCGCGAATAAATGATTAATCATAAAAAATACATATCCGTGGAACACATCACAGAATTTAATTAAGCACGCTTAACCCCCGCGCGCCCGCCATTTTTTCTTATTTATTTATTATTTAATAATAATAGTCGCTTGGCATGACACGGCAATAAAGATACCGTGCACTATCCGAAATTCCCATACATTATTCCCGTCACAATGGCGATTCGGGTGGCGGTGGGGAGGGGCGAGTAGGCCATATTGGGGCAATAAAATATATCAAAGGCGGGGAAAAACCCAGGAAAATTTCTTCCCGGGACATCGGCAATATATTTCGACCGCCACACGTGTCACTCGGCCATTGCTGCCAGGTGGCATATTACGGCGCGTACACGTGTCCTTGCGGCGTACGTACGTGCCGGCGACTTTCGCACTTATTAAATATTTTTACGATTTCTCTGTGCGATATTGAGAGAGGAAAGTGTCGCCGAGTGATATCGAAGAAAAGCGCTACCACATGATATATCGCGCCAGTGTTTCTCAAGTGAAAATGTGTGATTTTTCCTAACTGGGTTGCCCAAATCTCACATCAATTACACTCAAATCTTTTTTAAGATTGTTTTAAAATAACACGGCCTACTAAAATAAACTAATACTATATTTTTATACGAATTATATATCCAACACGATTTCCAGAAACAAAATATGTATAAATGCATTTTTGATTCCTAAAAGAACAAGATACAAAGGGACCTAATTTTATGTCACAATAGCCAATGACCAATGGGTAATAAACTAAATAAAATGGTGAAATTTATCAACCAAAAGCTGCTTTATTTCACGCTGGCTTAAAATCTACTAAGAGTACGGAACAGCATTTTTGATACTTACGAATCCCGTGATATTAACTTAGTCTTGCGATTTTTGGGATTTATTTTTTTATCAATTAAAATTCATTGGTATTTATACAAAATCATTGTATTAATACCAATGAATGATGACAGTGATGTCTGACATGTATGTTGCCTCGCTATTTCTAAAGTCCTTCTAAGAGATCTAAAAAGATTCTAGCCCAATCCGCAAATCATACTCCAAGGCGTCAGAAGAAAATTATCAAATTGGTGATGGTTATGAAGAAGAAGAATTTACCAAAGTTAATTGTGAATCGGAAGATCACTCTATCAGCGATATTGTAAATAGAATCGGAAAATTTGTGGTGATCTTTAGAAGATAACCCACAAAAAATGATGATGATTCACAAAAATATGTTAGAAACGAATACGGATTTTTTTTTCACTTATACAGGTTTGCATTTTAAATTAATCCTTTTTCAATAGACATTTAAGTGAAAACCCTGTATAAGTGTCTATAAGTTTAATATTAGACTATGAAACAAGGTGGAATAGTCTTTACAAAAACGCTATTAAATTTGGGGCATTTTTCCATGACATTTAATGAAAACGACTGGATGATAATTGGAGAAATTTACAATTACAACCATTAAATTATTATATTTTAGAAAAATCACACCATGGAGTACATAATCTAAACACGCCATAATGTTTCATTTTTACAACACAGATTGATTTTAATATTATGAAATTATAAAAAAAATATACTGCTTATATATAAATAAATAATGGTAGACTAACCCTTTTTGCAGCATGTAAATATATTTTATTTCACTTTGTTATTTAAGTAATAACAAGAACAAATAAAAAAAACACCAAAAATGGCAAGTCAAGTTAATAGAATTAATTTATTGATCATGAAATGAGTTACAAGCTCGTAAATGTGTTGTTGTAGATCTCCAACAAAATGTATTTAAGGGTTAAACAAGCTAAAAAATCATTAGCACTCTAAGGCGTGAAGAATTTATATTCGAATTTTATTTTCATATAACCAAACAGAATATTTGATGAAACAAGATTGGAGCCATTAAGAAGATACCTGCATTTAAACGAAGCTTTTGCAGTACATCGATATTGTTAGCAGAGATATGAGGATGTGTAATGTCATCAAAATTTACAACGCCTAATTTGTCCATTTTAGACTCGTCCACATATATGTAAGTTTTTGATGAATGAATTTATTAAAAAGCAACATATATCATTTCCGTTTAATATTTTGAAGTGGTACAGTCAAACGTTTGACCCGGTATGTTTCGAATTTTGGGCATTTTTTGTACTTGTTTGATGGCCACGTTCTTATATACGTTCGTATACGTGTACACCGTGAAGTATGCGCGGGATCCCGTACACTGCATTACGGCTCGGTGTCCTCTGGAGCGAGATAATTGGCAGCGAGCCCTAAAAGCTTTGAGGCAGGGGCACCTCCCAATATTCTGCTCGGCTAATAGAAATGTCTGACAGCGAGCTGAACCTGGCTGGGGCTGTGTAGACACTCATGTGTGTACCACCACTTGCTCCACTTGCCCCGCTCCAGAGCCCCCACGCCACTGCTGCCCTCTTCCTCCCCATCCTGCAAAAAGCTAACTTTCACGATTCCATTTAAAAAAAGGCACATTACGCTCCAAGGAGCTTTGAGATCCCACATCACGTCTGTGCTTTAGTGGTCTAAAGCCTGTTCCACACTCACTGGCATTCATAAATATATCAATTTTATACTGAGATGAATAAAACAAAATGTAATTTAATCCTACTCCGGCTTCTTCTAACGTCAATAGATATGAAATAATTTAATAAATCTCAATGCCTTAGAGTAAAATACGTAACAAACCCCATAGCAAGTTTTATATTAAATTTCATTTAAATTTTCCTCTGTAAAATTATTATAATTTTAATGAATTCTTTCAATATCATGTCAATGATGATCGACAACATATTTCCATGAATTTCGTATTACCTAGTTACGGATTACGTTTAAAATGAATAAATTAAGATTTTTATACTTTTGCATTGTAATTTCTTCATCGTATGCAACGATTCCGAACAAGGAGATTATTTTAAATAACTCAAAGATACTAAGAACCATGAAAAATCCTATTTCGAATTAGTTTAAAAATATATCTTATGGCAGGGGTTGCTGAACTTTTTGGAAACGTGCCGAATTATTTTTTTTATAAAACATGGTCTTATGAATGTTGAATTTTGAATATGTATATATAAGGGTTGTGTGAGAAATTTCAAGGTTATTAGTTGTTGGGTCACTGGGATAGGCCATTATTTTTGCTATCCGCAACAGCTGTTTTTATAGCTTCGAATAAAGAGAACAATTATGATATGACATCGATGAAAATTTATTCAACAAAAAGTATTCTGCCGTTAAGAAAATATTTGAAAAAACAAAACGTTGTAAAAGTTCCAACCCATCAAACGCGTAGTGTCGGCTAGCGTGTGATATGCGCGCCCCGGGCATTCACAAATACGCGTATGACGTGGAATCCACGGCCCCCGTATTAAAACCACGATGGTTGATAATATTTAGGAAATAAACTAAATAATTGAACAGTGTGGATTCGGCTTAGCCGTAAAAATGTGGATAGAATGACAGATATATAAGAGTACAGTTTACCCTTATCCACTCTACGGGATTCGCTCGCCAGAGGTTGCCAAGCCGAGCTGTTGAAAATATATGAGTTTCTTTGAACGCTGGGTTCAAAATCGCGGAGCCAGGAGAGAGGTCGTTTGCAACCTTACGAGCCGCGGGAGTCACTATCCTCTTTGGCTCTTCGGGCTAGCAATAAACTCTACGGCGGATATGTATGAAAGCCTGAAAATTTCATCCATTACTGTATGATACATACATAATATAGCGACCCGCATTTCCCCTCACCCTCTGTTGATCGTGAGCCAGAATCGAGCCTGATTTACAATTATGATAATTAAATAAAATAACTTGTAGCGATTTCCAAAAACTGTACAATTCTTCACAAAAAGAAGAACATTTTCATATTTTCATGAAAATATTATTCGTGCAATTTATTTAATTACCATTGGGACATCGTAGCTATTTCCGATGGAATCAATATTGATAAGAATTTCAGGGGAAAAGGCTGTTGCGGCCAGGGATTGACAGGAGGGAAAACAAGAAAGTAGCAGCGGGAGGCTGGAGAGGGTTGGGTGTGCAGGGAGCTCGGGCCTAGAAGATGGAAGATGGAAGGAGACAGATGGGGGGCAGAGCCCCTCACCGCGGCCAGAAGACGAATCGATGATGCCGGGAGATGAGAGCGAGACAGACTCATCTCCTGACGTCTCGTCGCCATGGCAACGGGTCGGCAGACTGCTCTTCCCGCACTCACACACACTCGCGCACACGTGCCGGGAAAATCGAGAAAATACGACTACGGGAAAATTGCTACGGTTTTAATGCGGGCGAATGAAGAGTTCGTTAATGCGGCGCGACCTCTACGCCGTCTATCCGCCGTCTTTTCACAGAAATAAAAATTTAAAATAAATATAATTATATAAATATTTATTATTATAATCGTTTGACATAGATTTATGACAACAAGCAAAACACGACGCCTTCTTTTAATTTAGACTAATTTATAATAGTTTATTAATACATAAAAGTATAATAAATTAGAATACTTATT
>JAGXCT010037212.1:0-52740 GCA_022495035.1 Philopotamus ludificatus | reverse complement strand
TTTACGAAAATTTCCGCACTAACGCGGGACCGGGTCCTTGAGTGTTAATATATATCCTACATGTCCCAAACTTTTTATATTTGTCTAAAAAAGTCGAAAGAATAAATATTATAAATAATCATTGGCTTTATTGTTCGTAATTGCGAAAAAAAACAACTATATTCACGGGTGCGATGTTTTTCCTTGCTCGCATTGTGTACAATGTGCCGAGTGCGAGTGAAATGTATACGTGCTGCGAGAATCTGGCGGTCGGGTTACCGGCGGCGTGTTCTATCATTTACACGTCATTTTGATTAGTAAAAAATACAAAATATCGACCAAATTATGAAGCATATCATGAATAACCATTTTTATCCTTAGAATAATACATTTAAAAAAAACTCAAGATATTGATGAAGAATTCAATCTTGACTTGAAATGCTTGGGGTATATTTTCATAGAAAATAGACCCCACCGGACGTTTAAATAATTTTGCTTAATATTTATCAATTCTCGTTGTTTAACATTAAACGCGTCAGATTATGTACGTGTAATTTGGTTTAGGCGTGCGTTTACGTGTGGCTTGCAAAAAATATTCATTGCTATTTAAAAATCGTATAAAATGATAATCAAGTGTATAATTAAAAATATAATTGGTCAAATTTGATTTATTAATTTGTTGTTCATTGTTGGACCAAACACTCTCACACACACACACACACTCGACTGACAACTTACCTCATACCTACACATATAAATCTTTTTGAATATGAAAATAAGCAATCGATCCAATTTACGAGTGTTTGAAGAGCGGCGCCTTGCGCAAAGAAGCCCCGCGTCGGCAATCTGGTAGAATTTTACACAGCGTTCTGTCGCATTGGATACTTGCCACATCGGCAAACATTTCCATCCGAATCAAATAAAAAAGGTAGAATTTTCATGACTGGCAAATACACATAAATAGCTTCAGTAACAAACCAAAGAAGTCGTCGGTATGATTGCCCCAATGAAGACCTCCTACGCTGCGCGTATAGGGAAAACCTTTATAAGGCTTTTCTCGCTTTTCCCTTTGAATACCGCTCTCCCTCGGTCTTTATGTAGACGAGGAACCGAAGAAAAGACCGGTTTGTATAGTCGTATAGGCAGATGAACGCTCAAAAATAAGCTTCAGACATTTTACTCGCGAACGTGAAACTGTACAACATCCATAATAAATTATTATTTTAATATTTTGGAAACGTTACAATTATATTCTATATTGATTATAACATTATTTATTTATCTGTTGTTGTTTGACTGCCGAGTAGAGTAATCCTATTATCATCTTCGCTGTTAGAATAATGTCTAAAATGCAGCCAACATGTAGCCAGCATAGAAAGTTCAATGCATGCCATTAATCTTGGATGTCAACTGCACTCCTTGCGCAGGCAATAACATCATAATTCAGGGGTAGCCAACAGCGACGTTAAGCTATTGTTAATATTAAAATTAAAAACTGGAGAAAATATTTCATTAAATATTATCATACATGAAATAATATGGACGTATACATTAATAATATTTAATAGAGTAAATTTTTGAGTTTATAAGTAAAATACATCATGTTTTAGGTCGACACATTGTTATCAAATATTACGAGGGGATATTTGTATTTTATGTAAGATATAAATGGTTTTCTATCTCTAACGAGGTTTCAATACAAAAATCTTCAAAGGGTCACAGTGTCAAGTATTGATTTTCTCTTAAGTGAATAATAGAAATATACATATGAATATGCAAATATTTTGAATGGTGGTTAAACCTTTTTTATTTAATTTTTGTCATTTGTTGTATCGTGTCTATGAAAAACTAAAGAATTTACATTTACACAAATAAATCCTATCAATTTATAGTCTAAAATCTAATTAAGATTATTTATTTTATATAAAGAAAATGAAAAAAAATGGAATAAAATTAAAATATACATTCAGAGCTACACCTTAACCTTTTTCACTCTGTGGGTCAAATATATTGGACCAAAAGATGTTTTAGCAAGCAACTTAAATCAAGTTTTTTTTATATAAATTAAAAATATAATGTCGTTTTTGTATCAGATATGAGATCAAATCCTATAGACGTTTCTTATTAATTTTTTCAATGAATATCCCTATGAGGGTAACTGACAGATCCGACTAAAAGTAGACAGTGGAGAGTAGAAAAGGTTAAGCGTAGAAAAAAATATTTTTTTTTAATTTAAAAAATCAAAATAAGAGTTACATTATTGTATATGATACCTCTGCCAATTTAAGCTTTCTATGAAATTTGAACTAGAAATATAAAATATTCCTAATTTTTTCATCGATTTTTTTTATTTAAAAAAACCAGGGTTGGCGAAAAACCAAAACAAGGGTTGGAGGCGCCGGGCATCGATCCCGGTACCTCTCACATGCTAAGCGAGCGCTCTACCATCTAAGCTACGCCCCCGGTGTTGGAAAAAGATTATATTTTCTTATTGCTTTTATTGATTTTTTGATATTCAAAAATACAAAAAAAGATATTGGAGGCGCCGGGCATCGATCCCGGTACCTCTCACATGCTAAGCGAGCGCTCTACCATCTGAGCTACGCCCCCGGTATCTGCAAAAGATTAAATTTTCTTATTGTTTTTGTTGATTTTTCGAATTTCAAAAAGTCAAAATAAGGGTTGGAGGCGCCGGGCATCGATCCCGGTACCTCTCACATGCTAAGCGAGCGCTCTACCATCTGAGCTACGCCCCCGATTAGTTCCAGTAGTTAAATTATAGTAATATATGCGAACGACGTTGGTACTTTCTCTAAAGTTATACAGAATGTCTTTTGGTAACGCAAGCAACCGAGGTGACCTTGTAACACATTGCGAACAAAAGTAATGGGTGTGGTTAATGAAGGCGGCGCAGTTGCTGGCACCGAACAGCCTAGGCGCAATCAAACTAGTTGAATGAGAATAGCTACGAATAGATAGCTAAAGATGGGGGAAATACTTCTATTTTTTACACTTGATCGGCTTAATGAAACACAGCAGAAGTATTTTCATTCCATAAACTTGATAATAATTAATTTTAGAAAGATATTTTGTGGTATAATTAATATGTGGCGGCTCGTGGGTAAAATATTTGGGGGTGCTGCGGAATATTAAAACTAAATTATATTAACAGTAATAATATTAGTGACACCGTGACTCGAGGAAGTTGTGCCGCGTGGCACGAAAGTGAGTCAGTATGACTGCACCGAGTCGCAGCGCAACACGGCGCCTAGCGGCGAGACCCGACCGCGCTCCGCGACCACTCCGTATTCGTCCAATACCCAACGCTAGTAGCGTTGACAAGCAGACAGCGCTCTTGCACTATATCGCGCGAAGTAACACTGCCCGTGTAGATACCGACCAGATTAATGAATATAAATTTTATATTTATATTTTCGTATACATAATCAATATAGACACATATACACCTGTCCCTCGATTAACGCGGTAGATACGTTCCACGAAAAACCGCGTTAACGAAAACCGCGTTAAAGAAGACATAGAGTTCATACAAAAAATGGGGATACGTTCCAGGATGTAAAAAACCGCGTAAAAAATGGCGAGCTCATATAAATGGGGATACGTTCCAAAAAAAAACGCCGTAAAATAATCTATAATCTGTAACAAAAAAATATATGATTGAAATGAAAATGTCTACATATACCTACAACATAATTTTGTATTAACAAACAAGTAGGAGGAATTATAAACGTTTCCTAATAAGTTCACACACATCTTTCAAACATTTTATTTTATTCCGGAAATTAGCTGCTGTCTTCTAATGCAACTATTTTTTCTTCTTTCTTTATTATTACTCAAAGTCACTATCATTATCAATTGTAAATATTTAGATTCTAATTCGCATAAAGAAGAACGCTCCCGGATAACTGGTGTTAGAAAATCGGTAACTAACTGTCTTTTATTTTAGTCATTTCTTTAAGAATTTTTTCGTATGGAAAATAAATATTTTTTATTTCTCGTTGAATTTTTAAAGCTCGTTCAACATTAGGGTCGATATTTATCACCATATTTTCCATTTTTTCAGCCAATTGGATAACTTCTGTTATATTTGTAGAAGTAAATAAAGTAAATAATATCCTTTGAATGTTGAGATTATCCCTTGGTATAATGGTTGGATTATCGAAGTGATATTAGGTGGTATAAATACAACATTAAAATTGGGATGTTGTATGTCATGTGATGTATGTGTTGTATGTCACCAGATCCTTTGCTGCCTTGAAACCACTAGCAGTTTTTTCAGATTTAGCTAAAAATGTCCTGCTAGGCATTTTCTTCCATAGTAGTCCAGTCTCATCAGCATTAAATACCTGGTCCGGTGCATATAAATTTTCTTCAATGATTTTAAATTTTGGTAAAAATTGCATTGCTCCTTTCATACCACCAGATGCATGTTCACCTTTTAATTTTAGATTATGAAGATACTGTCTTTTTTTTCGCGCAAAAATTTGGGTTTATTTTAAGATCAAATGTACGATGTTGAGATTGTTCTATGAGGTGGTTATATATTTTTAGAGATTTTTGCCTTATTGTATTGTTATCGATGGCTATTCTTTTTTGGGTAAGGTCTTCTATCCAGATAATTAGAGCTTTTTCCATAGATTCAATTATAGGATTCTGGTGGAGAAGAAACTTTAGAACTTGACAATGATCTAGAGGCTACACCTTCCCAATAATAAATTCGTTCTTTATCGTTCTAATCAGATTCATTCATTCCATGACGCTTAGCTATAGATATTTTTTCTCCTTTTTGAAGGCAAGCTAAAATTTCGATCTTAGTATCTAATCAAATAGCCTTTCTCTTGAGCTGATTTTTTTGTGCTTGATTCGACATTTTAAGGCTAAAAATATGAACAAATCTAAGTAAAAGCTAAATAAAAGCGTTATACATACGTATTTTATCTTTAATTGAAATAAACTATTAACTGAAAGACGATGAAAGAAAACGCACGAACAATGGCACTTTTCGTCATAGTGCGCGAAGAAAAAAAAAAGTTTAAATCTAACGCGGTTTTACAAAAACCGCGTTAGATTAAAACCGCGTTAAAAAAAACCGCGTTAATTGAGGGACAGGTGTATATCAATATATAAAAACATATTATTCCTCAATTTGCTTAGGGATCGTCCATATCGAGCCATAATATACCCCTGTATATCTCATAATAGTACAATTAGAATAATATTTTTTTTGTTAGTTTTTCATCTGAAATTCTGTATAAATTCTAATAAATAATACTAATTTAAATGTTAAAATTAACATGTTCAATACCTGACTAATTTTACTTGGAATTACAACAGCCAGGTTAATGCGTAAAATGATGCCTATTCTTAATGGGGGTCACTTGTGACCTCCAAGACCAGAAATGTATTTCTTTGTTTCCAATTTTTTTTTGTAATGAACTATATTTTTTGTAATGGTCATTTCTGAACAATTAATATAAGACGAGACATGAAAATAAAAACAATTCTATTAGACCTAATACCATTAGTAATTGAATGAACCGAAGAAAGCAAACGAATCAATTTAAATCTAAAAATCATATTAAAAAAAAAATATTGTCCATTCTCAGAAAAAATAATCTGAACAATTAGAATAAGATACTTTGAACTCTGTGGCAATGATTCAGGCTCTCGTCAAACTATCAAACAATTATCCAACAGGATTGGCTATTTATAGTCTACGTCCAGAATCATCTTTGTCGTAAGGAATATAAAAAATGGAATTTGGATTTCCTATGAAAAATGTAACCGAAAAACGCACCTCGAAATAGAAAAATTAAATTGAGTTTTTTTATAATTCTTATCCTATAGCCAGAGATTATAGACAATGATGGCAAATAGTTTATTGAATGATAATAATAATTATAAAAAAAAAACGTTTGGAGCAAGATCACGACAACCAAAATTTCGCGAAAAACCGGAATTTATAATAACTTATTTTAAAATTTTAAAAAAATACTTACAATAAAAAATAAATATTATTAAAAACAATTCATTTATTTTGTTCCAAATTGCAAAAATAATCTAGATTTCCTTGTTTGGCCAAGCCGTTAAATGGTTTTTAGAATAACTTTTCATAGCACGAAGATTTTCCGATGAAAAATGGTGCCAATTTTAATTCTGCGGATGCATTTGCGCCGAAAAGAATGGTTTTATGATCCTCCACGTTTTTTCCTCTATAAAAATAAACATAGTGGCATTCGTTTCCGAAAGATTTTCGTCTCATATACACTATAAATTTAATTTCGTGAATAATTCCAAAGGACTGTTAGATATTTTTCAGCTAATTTTACGCCTGTACTTGGCGATTTACCAATCATTTTAGGGCTTTGCAAGTTTTATCGTTTTCTTATCTGATCAAACCAACCGTTGCTTGTTTTGAAAGCTTATTCTCCTCTATGTTGAGATTCTAGTCATAAAGAATGATTTGTATATTCACAATGATTTGTATATTCATATTTTTAATTTAGTAAATTGAGGCGCTTTGATCAATTGCTCTATAATTTTTCCATTTCTATAATAAAAAAACTTCTGCTTTACGAATTTTACATTTTTTTTTTAAAGATCGTGGTATAACGAATTTAAATGAAATATTTTTATATGTTTTTAAAATTAAAATTTTGATCTCGTGAAGCAACTATTAAACCATATTCCCTCATTTTTGAGAAACGTATTTATGTGTATGATTCCCATTATGAAGGATCATGGACATGGTTTTCATAAGAATATATACTGCAGTGATCTCCTGTTGCCCTTTGCGCCCCGCCCCATTTTTATTATACTTTCCACTTTTCCACTTTCCAGCTTATATTTTTGACAATTATTTTTTTGTGAAATGAAGGTTGTTATATACTAGTGATCTTGACGTTGCCAGTTACGGATGACCCCTAGAATTTTACGGACAAACTTAGTGCCGGTCAGCGTTGAACCCCCATGCTGGTTAATGTAAACGTTCATATTATATTTCTTAAAGTCCGCTAATATGATAAATAATTAATATACTGATGGATTGCAAATCTAATAATTTTAATCTAATTAATTTAGTTTTGGTCACAGCACACTAGAAAAACTAACGTGAATTTTTTGGCAAATTAAAATTCACACTCGAATCCATCACGCTTTATCTTAGGTGGACAATCGTCGGTTAGTCGAATTTCGACATGACTATGTAAATTTTAAAAGCGCGCGATAACGTCCATACACACAGCAGAGTTCTTTGAAAATTTTACACAAATTACATATTCATCGACCATAAATAATGAGGTGTAATTATTCCCCGGCTGGATGACAGTGACGAATATGGCCAGAAATTGCTGTTTACTAAGGTTTCCTTATCGGCACACGAGGCCGACGTTTCAGTCTTATCGCCTATCTGAAGCATGACGCTCGGTCCGCGGCGGGGGGCTGAGAGCCCCTGGGCTTTTAAAGTCCTCGTAAAAAAATCAGATTTCAGATCACGAGGCTATTAGTAGAATTATGAACAATTTTGATAACACACATACCTTTGTCTTTACTGCATAGGGTGGAAAATAGTTCAGAATACCCTGAAATTGAATAGCGTTAAAAGGGGGATTTTAATAAAAATATGTATTTTTTCGTTAATCTTAAACTATACAATGAACGAGAACGAGTACTTTAATGAAAATTCATGATCGACACAAGGATCGATACCTGCCGCGAACCTTCAATTAATCGACGATGTAATCTATCAAGAATTCAAAAGATAACCTTTGCCTGAGCATGTGTAAGTGTGTTTCTGGCGGTCAAATTTCCATAAAAAAGCAATGCGGAGGAAGGAAGCCGTCCGTGTGTCGTGTGTCATAAAGAAGGCGGCGACCAATCGCGTCACCTGAGCCAGCGACATTAATCATAACCGTAATGATAGGCCGGAGAATGTGCTCACACACACACGCGGCCCGCGAGGGGCACCGCCGATGTAGGGGGGGAGGAGAATAGGGGACCCACCCCTAGGAGGTCAAGATGACCAACTTATTCGGCCAGGAATCCTCAAGCTGACCCTTCTGTCCTCTATTGATCGGGTGACCTCCGCGACGGGAAAATGTATGATCTTTAAAAATGAGAATATTTTTACCCCCAAAAAACTCAGTATCATCCTATTTTGTTGCTTTGAGTTAAAAGTGAATTGTCTGAAATATATTTAAAATGTCGATCGATTGATTCATCGCCTGATGAATTTATGAATTGATTAACAATAGTAATTTGTACCATAGTCTTTGAGACATAGACCATTAAAATGGAGTTGAAATAATTATACATCTATTTAGATTCTAGAGTAAATTTTTTTTTGGAATTTATGATACGAAATCGAGGATGCAAATCGGAAAATAAGAAAGCTATTAACCTAGCCGTGCCGATGAGGTATATTTGGAACCCCTAGTTTTCTCGAATAACTCTTTTAATATAATTCCTACACGTCACAAACTTTTTTATTTACCTAAAAAACTCTAAAGAATAAATTATATAAATAATCAATGATTGTATTGTCTACAATTGCGAAATATATTAAAAACAACAATATTCGCTTCTGTTGCTATGCGCGCGACATTTTTTCTAGCTCAGTCTACGACAATACATCGCCGAGAGTGTTGTTATTTACTCGTCATATTTATTAGTTGAAAAATCCAAAATATCGATAAAACTATAAAGCTATCTTTTTTTTTTAAATGTCAAGATATTGATGAATAATTCATCCCCCGAGAGACCCCCTTCGGACGACGCGGTTGCTTTCGAGCCGCCGTGACGGATAGGTTAACTAAATAAATTACACCCTCGACATTCGCACATAATTAGTTCATGAAAATGTGTACGAATATTAAAAGTTCAAAAGTAGAGGGGTGTAAAAAAATCATCACAAACCTTCAAAAGCAATGCCAATCACTTTTTATAAGGTGTGTCTAGGGTAAACCGATGCTTCCTTCTATAGGAATGTAGAGATTTCCTCTGCTTTACACACATTATTAAATTTACAGAAATGAAATTCAAGGGTTTGATTGTTGCTTTTTAATTGTGATAATTGTCAAAAAAATGCCTAAATGTGATTCTGTGATTTTTAAAAACTAAAAATTTCCAATTAGCTATAATTTTTTTTTTATAAAAACACATTTCTAGGGGTATGTAAGTATTTTGAAGGATGGTAATTCATAAATGTTATTATATAGTGCAGTGATTGCGAACCTATGAACCGCGGGTCACACACTGACCCACGAAGCCTTTATAAAAGTAAACTTATGTTTGCTTTAGTTTTTAATCGGTTTGTCAATTTTTTTTGAAAATATACAGCTCTTTTTGAATTAAAAATAGAATAGTCTTTATTCGATTTTTCAAATTTAAATTAGTTAATTGATTTACAACTCACAACCGAATAAAACATTTTAGGGATCAAATTGGAAATGGATCAATTGTATTAGTGGTGTTTGAAAGTATTAAAACATTTATAACGAATCTTGACATCTTCACTAAAGATTTGTAAATGAAAATCCTATAACCCTTCTCCTCCTTTCCAAATGTCGACACTTGACTTGCTAGTATTAAAAAAAACAGTAAACAAAAATTTGACCCACTTTCCAAAAAGGTTTGCCATCACTGATATAGTGCAATACACATGTAATTTGATGATGAAATATGTACATTTGAACATGTAGGCAAACTTATCGCAAAAATTCTTTAATTTTTTTACTCTTTTTATTTTTTATATTATTTTTTGCGTTTTTTCATATACCGCATTAATAAAACAGAAGAAGTCGCACAAAACGAGAATAACAAGTAGAAAGAGCCTACATAAACAGGTTTAACTGTAAATTCTTTGACTAAGTTATGAGACGGGGCTTTTTTTCTTCCTTCAGAAAATATCACAATATAAATAATTACCGAATTTCCACTTTTAAATATTGATTTGGAAATGAAGACTCGACGAAAAAAGATTATCGACATTAACGTGTTTTATTTTTGCCCAGACATATAGAAATTCATAAAAAAATTGTAAGATTATGAATATAACATCTAATTATTATATTTTGATTATTTATAATATAATTAAATAGTTTAAAACGACTGGAATTATTTTAGCATTTCGCGTGATTATGCGAGCTTAATAGTCACGACACCATTGTATGTGACAATACCAAGAAGAGCGTAAAATATATTACGGAAAATCTTTAGTTATGGTGGAGATTATAAAAAAATATATGGAAATGATATAAAATACACAGAGCCCGTGAACACATTAAATTTAAAGAAAACACTGCAAATCATTTTGAAGATAATCATAGCGGTTAAAATTATTTTAATAAATTAAAAAAAACCACTGGGTCACACCGTGTGTCTTATTTTATAAGTCGAGAGTCCATTTCGCTATCGTGACTAATGAAATAGAGTGTGTTGGACGCATTTTCGGCGAAAGTTCCATTTATATTTTTTTTGTCGTGTCCAAAAATATAATTGTGTACACAATTATCTGCGATTGTGTCCACCGTGTCCGTGTGGTAGTCCACAAAGTGGCGGCGGTACAAAAGGTTCGTGCCGGAGGTCGCAGGACAGCGGGAGGGTAATTGCCTCTTTCTTGCCCGCTTCCTTATGGTCACGTAATGAGTCTCCCCCCTCTATTTCACCTTTTTACCACCTCATCCCGGGGCGGAGGGTGGCGAGCACCGCCTCGCCCACCGCGACCGCCACCATTGATCTGTCCCCTTTTGTATTTACAAGATACATTCATTTAGACTCGAGACAAAAATCTTTTTCTACCCACGCAAAATTGAAAGGCGGCGACAATCGACTGACGTCTTCGATACCTTTACATAGACGGGACGAGATGAGATATATTCATAAAATATTCGCGTATTATATCCGCGGGCATTGGAATACTACATCAGTTAAAGCTATTATAAAATTTTCTGAATTTCCCGGCCGATTTTCGAAAGATACATTCGCTTCATTCAAAGCTCGAGCGCAAGGAAAATAAATGGGCGGGATCAAATTCAACCCGCGCAAAGACACACCTATCAGGTGTCCTACTCGCACGTACACACCTGACATCCGCCGGGAAAGACTGCCACTTTTCAGACTACACGATAGTAAATCGAATGATCTGATTTAATATCTGTTATTTTTAGCGTAGTTCAGGGGCGGGCAGTGGTAAACAAATATTAATAAAATATATTTAATTTATCTCGCTATCCAATAAGATTATTGATCTTGCGAATAACATTTCACCATAAAAGTCTTATCGTATTAATGAAGCGCAATATAAAATCAATATCGATTCTTTCATAAATGATAATATTGAATTTCTATTATACTGAAATGATAATAAAACGATTGTCGCTATGTGCGAATGCGCGCAAGCAGTCATAAAATCTGGAACAAACAATTTCAATAGTATTTTCATAATATCAATATTGTATCGTTAATTTTATCATAGAACAGGATGCAACTATAAAATCAAACGTATTTCAGTATAATATATTGTCTATAAATATATCTCGAAGGTCGTCAATTAAATAAAACGGTCGATATCGGAAGGGCGAAAGAAGTCTTTGAAAAACAATCGCGACGATGAACTTTTCTCCTTTGATCCTTTGTTTAATTGCTATCCGATTTTAATTACGGGCCGAAAAAATCGTCGCACTCGGGCAGAAAAATTTAATACGTCCGCGTGTCATCGGAATAAAACGCGAGAAAGAGCGAGAGGGACGTCGGCGTCCGTCTTACCGCGTAATGAAAGTCAGAAAGGTGAGTATGCAAATGTGCGTGCCGTTTGCCAGTGCCGATTGAGCCCTTATGGCGATCGGGCCCAGGGGCCACATTGGCTCGCCGCCACCAGTATTAATTTCGAGCCGTTGATGTTTCGTGCGGCGGAGGTGAAAAACAATCAGCGCGTTTGTTTGGCGCCTCCTGCGGTGCCGAGAGGAGCTGGCGCCGCCGCCGGCACGCGGCACGCGGCTTCGGCACGCGGCACCCACCTCGTGCATCTGCGACAGTTGCAGCCCAAGCCGAGTGCGCTCACATTGTTTGACGAGTGGACACGATCCAATCAAAATAAACAACACGTGCTAATAACAAAAACAGTAATAATAAAAAAAATATTTTGATCTTAAAATCGAGTGAGTGAGTATGAATGAATATTATTGATATTTTGCTTATTTTTTTTAATCATCGCCGATATATATATATGGCATTATCATTTAAAACAAATTAAGACTCGATTATTAATTTCTCGCATAGGGCGTTTGTGGACGTAAGTATTATAATACGTTTTATGACTGTCGGTCGGACTTGTTGTAAAATGCAAATGAGACATTTGAATATATCGGACGCGGGAAGAAAAAAATGATAAAAGACTTTTGTGACACGACGATGGGGGTGAGAGTCCGGTGTATACGAGCGTATGTTTGCGTGTGTGCGCGCGTGCACGTGTGTGCGCGCGTGTGGGGTGGGCGGTGATGGAAGTTTGAGTTCCTCCACGACGTTGCGTGATTTTTCTTCGGCCAAACCGTAATATCACCTTCGACAGAAATGACGTTTATATTTATATCGCAGAGCCTTAATTTGATTAAAATATTCATTAATATTGACCAAATACAATAGTGTTACAGTGAAAGGAGTGATAATAACTTTTATTACAAAAAACCTGTTAAATTATATATTGTCAAAGACGGCTGCTACCCGGAAAATGAGGTCCAAACCGGTCGCCAGGAAGCTCCCCGCTCAAGGTATTTTTTTTTTGATAATTATATTGTTTTAATTTGTATTTAAAGGTATGCGCGTTTATATTAGATTCGTTGCCTTAAAGGGTGACAATTGGTTTCCTGTTTATGCGCCAATTAGTCCCAATCGCTATTTTACAAACGAACGGCTCCCCCCATTTCGCTTCCGCGTCAAATTAATTTGCCATTCCGACCGCGAAATTGTAATAATAATAATATAATGTTTATTTATTTTTATTTATACGTTCCGCCTTTGACTCATCGCGGTTCTTCTGCTGGGCCGCGATTGGTAGAGACGGTCTCCGCCTACGCCAATGACAAGATAGAGGGACAGTAAACAGATAATGCGGGCGACACGCAATAATGGTTCTTGCGAACGACGAATTAGATCCCGGAATCCTTTGAAAATTGGAAATGATGGAAGCGATTCCCTACCGCGCAAGTCTTCTATATATAAATGTGTCCGCGCGTGAAAGAATAGGGTGAGAAAAGTAGCCAATACATTAACAATTATTGCATTAACTGTACTGTTCATAAATGATTTTCCGAATATTGATCTTATTAAATTGGATACGATTTCGTTATGCATAGTGCGTGGCTTTCGAATCGAGGCTAATCACGCTTCGGCGGGTTCGGGGCACCGAACTGATTAATCGCACGAAATTCTAGGTTTGACAGTATTTATTTCTCCATATTTCGGAACTGGAACGTGTGTGTGTGCGCGGCGGCCAGGTGGGTAATCCGATGAGTCGTTGTCCCGAGCTCGATATGCTTTTGCGTCTGCGCGGTCCTTCTCCAGCATCTTTCCGGGGCGTGGTTGGGATACGTTGACGAGAGGAAATGCGATTATCGATATCCACAATTTGTTATTGGCGAAATAACAACAATATTATATGTAAATCTATATAAATTATATGCGAATGTGTATCGCGATTCTTGCACGTATTGTTTCGCATCCACGGTGAATCACGTAGATTTACTAGATGTAATACGTGCGACATTGGCGACGATATTTATTGCAAAATCTCTAGAAATACCACTAAGCATCATAATTTATCTCCAAGCCGACACAGCTATTAGAGATCTATAAATAATACCGTTTGACGCGAACAGTTTCATAGTGCGAAACGCGAAACACAATATTGTTGACTTAAATGTTCGCGACCAATTTTAGATGCATAAAATAAACGCGTGTATTGCAATTTGAGGATAATCTCAGATTGAATTATGCTTCAATCAACTGTTTTAATACAAAAATAGAACTTTATTCAGGGGCGGCTCGTCCATATACACTGCGGAGCTGCAGCACCTCAAAGTAATTGAGGAAAAATATATTTGATACCTTGCCCGTCATAGCTTTAAGGTAATTACAATCGAATTATGATTGTCAAGTTATTCGCTATTAAGCGCAGATAGTGACCATTTAAAAGAATTCTGAGTGACGCTGGCCAAAATAGGGGTGGGGTGAAGGCTGTCGACCCGCATTTCCCAAAAAATGAATTGTCAAAAATTTAAGCTGGAAAGCGGGCAGCAGCGCTTTTCAGTATTAAAAATTACTGCGGTGCAGAAGGCAACGGGAAACCACTGCACTATGTATTCCCAAGAAAACTATATTCATGGTCCTCCATTAGCGGAATCATGCAGAGGGTCACATTCCTCAGATATGAGAGAAAGTGAATTAATTAATATTGTGTGTATTGATTATTTATACGAATATATAAATATAATTTATATTAATTAATCGGTGCCTACACGGGCTGTGTTACATCGCGCGATGTAATGCAAGAGCGTTGTCTGTTTGTCAGCGCTACCAACGTCGGTTATTGGACGGATGCGGGGCGGTAGCGAAGCGCGGGATGGTCTTTCCGCTAGGCACCGTGTTGCGCTGCGATTCGGGGCAGTCATACTGACTCATTTTAGTGCCACGAGGCACAGCTTCTTTGAGCAACGGTGTCACTCGTCACTTATTATATTGATAATATAATTTAATATTTTTACCTTGCGTTATTTTTTATATTTGAAATAAAATATGAGCGAGATATGATTTTATAATTTTTAATATTCCGTAGCACCCCCAAATATTTTATCCACGAGCCGCCACTGATTTTATTATTAATTCTGGTTATATCTCTAAAATTGATATAATTATATTTAAAATAATATTTAAAACCATTTAACAAAATAAAAAGCTAGGTTTAGAAATTATTTTCTCAATGGCTCGTGCTTCGCGTCCCTGAAGTCTCAGATTTCTCAGAGATAATAACGTGAATATTTGTGCCAGCATTGCATTTAAACCACAAATTTTCAAAATATACGCACATACATCGATTGTATTCGTTCGGCAGTTAACATGATATGCTTGTATGTCTGGGCCCGGGTGAATTTCCGGTACATTATAAACCTCGGGGATCTCTTCCTTTTCGTCCGTCATTGTGGATCTCATTCCTTTATGTGTACCATCGGAATGATAAAGGGACGTCTGCATCCGAAATGTAAAACAAAACGCGAAGAAAAAAATAGAATTTATTCGCAGATCTACACCGACAGATAGTACAGCTTCCCGCATCCTCCTTCCTGTCGATTCTTTCGCTGACAATGCCAGGTTCTCACTTCTGCCTCTCATCTGGTTCAATTGACGATGATGAATGAGGGAGCGACGATTCAATAGACGGCCGAGGGATGAATGGACGACGTGCGGATTTGTTTGCGCGTTAATATGTAGACACGAGTTTCAAATATTGTAATCTATTTGAATATTAGCTAGTATGTAGATATGACGTAGTTATTGAATTATTATTTAATTTTACATTGCGTTCTGAGTCTCCCCCTCGATCTTACTCTCGGGAGCATTGTCCCTAGTCGAGAAAACAATAAGCGTTTGAAAGAACAAAAAAAGAAAACTGAACAAAAGTTAGATGGCGTCGACTTTATTCAAATTGAAAAAGTTTTACATTCAGTAAGATTCTAAACACCCGAGGAATCTCTTAAAAAATATTCGAGGCGTGAACAAAATTGTTTTATACAATGAATCCGCTGAATTTTCAATATTTTCATCGATTTTAATGTAAATAAATTATAAGCGATTTGGATTTCGAATTCGTATCGTCGAGAATTGTCTAAAACCAACGGTCGGTCCGGGCGCGTTCTGCTCCTGCAATCAATAATCGATTCTCTCCCACCGAGTGCCCTGTTTATTGCCTCTCTGTTTATGACCAATCTCTGTCGAGTCCTTATACGCACAATGGTTACGATTTATACGCACTAGGGTATCTGGCTGGTATCGGGCCGACTTCGTCACCGCTCTCCGCTCTTGTAGCTCGTCTCGGATTGCTTAGGTTACGACCCATTGTTTTACGTGGACAATGCCCGCGCCCGCGGTGGATGTAGAGGTGGGAGCGCGCGGATACAAGCCGTGAGTCGAGTCGTAAAAAGGTGGGAGATGGAAACGCGCTGAGGGACACGATCCGTTCCATCTGTCATAGCATGCTTGCTGAGTGTTCGATGGCGTCGCTTTATTTAGCTTTAAGAATGTGTACGAGTCAAGTTGCCGCTTTACACCGCCAAGAAGGCAACCGGTGCGCTTTGGCGCCAACTAATGGAGACTGGTGTTCCATGATTACAAACCACGTTGTGGGATTACTAATCGGTTTAAATTATTCTTCTATGTTAATAAAATAATATTTTTTAATGCACTGTTTTAATCATCGATTTAACCTAGCTGTGCCGATATTTGGGACCCCGATTTTTTCTCGAATAACTCTTCTAATATAAATCCTACATATCACAAACTTTTTTTATGTCTAAAGATCAAATATTATAAATAATTATTGACCTTTATTGTCTGCAAATGCGAAAAAAAGTAAATAAAAACCATATTCGTTTCTGTTACGGGCGCGATGTTATTTCTCGCTCGCATCTGCTACAATGTGTAGAGTACGAGTGAAACCGTGTGGCAAGAGCTCAGTAAGCGGCGAGTGCTCAGTCTGCGGGGGCATATTGCTGAGTGCGCTTCTCATTTATGCGTCATATCGATTAGTAAAAAAATCCAAAATATAGACAAAATTATGAAACATGTCATGAATAACTATTTTTATTCTTAGATTAATCCAATTTCATGTAAATGTCAAGATATTGATGAAGAATTCATTAATATCTTGACTTGAAATGCTTGGGCTCTATTTCCCATTATATATAGACCCCCTTCTTATGACGCGGTTAATTTCATGCCGTCGTGACGGATCGATACATTTAGGACATCAGAAATATAAAAAATATATTTTAAATGCGACATAAGGTTTAATAAATCGACGATGGAAAACAATCTGTAACTCCATAGATGAGTCAAAACACCCTTTATAATGTTAATAATTCTTAAATTTAAATTAACAGAACCGTAACTCAGATTTTTTACAACATTTATGGTACATTTAGAAAAAAAACACCTAATTATTGGAACTTTATGTATTGTTTACCGTGTGGTATTTTTTCGAGATACGGCAAGATTGTTTTCCAGCCTCAATATAGATCCGATTTTTATTTTATACATTTTAGAAACACTGAACTAATTACTATATACGAGTAATCGTCATTAATTGTGAGGAATACGTTCTGAACAAGATCGCGATGAGCGAAATTTTGTGATAAGCGGGGTTTTAAAATTCGAAAAACACTATACAACAAAATAAACAATTAGTTTGCTCCACGTAGCAAAAAAAGAATTTGGCGTTAAGATGTAAAACTATTAATCGTCTGCACCGATATTATATAATATTATCCTATTTTTAAATTTAACAGTAAAATATCTTTTGCATATAACCATAAAGCTAAGGATTTATATAATAAACATTATATTCATTAAAAAAATATGTTGAATTTTCGTTTTCTCAAAAAATCTTTTATTTTTATTTATTAGTTTATTCCCATTTCCCTTCAAAGTTGTCTCCATCACATACATCATACAAATTTGTTTATATCAGTGTTTTTCCTAACGTCGAAGCATATTTTGAACCTAATTTTCAGTATGCCGTTTAGCTCCCTCAATAATTCCATCTCTATATCATCAATGTTGGCAAAATGTCGTTGTTTTAAGTATTTTTTAATCTTCTAGAATAGGAAGAACTCGCAAAGAGTCAGGTCTTGGAAATACAGAGTCCGAAGGATAATGAAGCAACTGTGTTGCTTTTGGCCAAAAATAATTCTATATTTTCCATTTTTTCCGCAAGTAAAAAATCGTCTAGCAGAGCAAAATTCGTAAAATCATTTCGACAGCCAACAACGAATTAACCATCCAATGTCAAGATAGGCCAGGGTGAAGTGTACCCACATATCAAAAAAATGTGACAATTTAGTGACTTATACAGTGTGCAAAATTTAAAAGTTCTGCCTTTTTTATCACACCATGTATATATGAATAACTAAATTCAGCGTTAATATATTATTAAATAATCAAGAATTGTTTAAGGCTTTATTGACGCAGGCTTTTTTAATTATAGTCTTCAGTCTAATGGTCATTGACTGGGATGAGGAATATTCCACAGCAACCTGAAGTTGAGACACGGTCCAGCGCTACAAAACAAACACGTTGAAACCCGAAGCACATGTTTCATATCGCCTACACCTCATTATGACAGGCCGTCGAGCGACAAGTTTATGGCTCTCATGAGTCCGGACGCCTCGAACCAATACATCTTCCGATACGTAAGCTGCTTCGTATTTGCAAAGTATGTCGTGCAGATTCCAATTCCTGGCGTACCGGCCGGCAGCCTCTTTAATCGCATTTTCAAGCAAATAAACCGAGAAACAATTGAATGAGTTGCGTCATACTCCAGGTGCGGATGTATGATTCTGGAAATGGTTAAATAACTCCATTATACTTTCTTCGTTTAGCAGATATGGTAAAGTTTGCAAGGATTTAATTTCGGATGCTTTGCTGCCCACGTTTTTAACGTCGCAAGAAATCGTGGGTGATTACGAAACAGATTTAATAGCTCGTTTTTATTATTCAATTAATATTGGCGATTGTGTGCAAAATAATATTTGTCTAAAACTCGGAAAAACGTCACAACTCACTTACAGGACTTCCTCAATTATTGAATAAGGTAAAAAGTTAGAAACTTTTGCGGCAAACAAGTAATTACCAAACAGAGTTTCGTTGATGACGCCAATATGTTTATTTTGAATAATTTGCTCAAGGAAAATGTCGATTTAAAAATATTAATTCGATTAAAAACTCTGAACATCAAAGAAGCGATGGAAACGAATGACTTTCTTTGAATGTAAGAATTTTAGCGCAACATAAGAAAAATTCAATATTCGTTTTTATTCATGAAATTTTTGTATGTAAATTATTATTTATACGTGTTATGTAATAAGAAATGATCAATTCTGTTTTAAATGAGTATTGACGTGTTTCACAACTGTGACGAATGGCTATTCTCCGAACAGAAAGAACTGTGGCGTGAAGATATCGAAGTCGATTAGTGTTGGTGAAACAGTTTATTAATGCGTACTTATTTATTTTAGTATTTCGTCATGGTGTTTGCTGAAAATAATTGCATTATTTGTGGTGCTCATGCTAGTGGACAAGTGCTCTTATCAAACGTTGATAACAATAGAATACGGTCGCTGATAAGGCGGGGGAGTGAGCTGCAATCGCAAGCGAACAGGTGGAAACACTTGCTGGTGTCACCTGGTGATTAGCCACATAGCCCATCGCGATAATTACACAAAGCTCATTTTATTTCGATTTAAAGCCCATTCAGTGACAGAATTTTATAAAATATACCAAACAACTCCAGATCGTTATTAGCGTTCGGGGAGGCGAGGGAGCACAGGCATAGCCGAGGGAGGAGGACTCCTACTTTTGACAAGAATAAAAATGCGATTCAATTTTTTTGCCGGCTGAATGACGGGAGGTAGAAGGGTGGGGAGGGGGTGGCAGAATATACCGGCAGACATAATCGGCAATAAAATTACCCTCATGTGTGTATGTGAGTTGGTTTACCGGCGGTCACTTTCCGGTCGTCCGTCACGACACTGTGCCTTAAGCAGGTCACATGAATCTCGAAGGAAAGGAGTGACATGCAATTTCGTCATCACACACGTTGGACGGACACGCCATCCCTTTCCGTCCCCATAACTCATATCGGACACGCCAGGGGGCGGAGGCGCCGCCGGAGCCTCCGCCCTCCACCTGGACAGCGACCGGTCAGTCAGATGAACCTGAGGATGTTTATAAATATATTAATCTGTCCATGATTCTGTTTACAATCATTTAAAAAAAAAAATGCTATATCTATTTTGTTCAGGTATTACGCATGCTATTAATTCTATCAAACGAGCTTCGGTGTCAACAATCTCCATTTGTTATTTTCGTTATCCACTTCTTTCATAAATCCAAGAAGGTCAAAGCGCAGCCAACCTACGCACCTCGTACAAAATATAATTAAAACCTTCAAAGGGCGAACGCTCGGTTATGACATTCGAGATTCAAAACTTTTTTACGGCAATATTTAAATGCAAACGAGCGGTATGAAAGACGAAAATTAAAATCGGAGAGGGTGAGAAAGGTTGGGGTCGATGTTGTCCGGTGGCCGACAGAGGCGAGGGCCACCTTAATGGCCTGTGATAACGTCAGTGATAAGATTGTGGTGGACTCTGAATATAATAACCTTATATTCACATTTTTTTATTGTTTCTGCGGAATCTAATGTGGGCGGGGGTGGGTGTAGGGGTGGTCGAGGCATGTGGGTGAGTTCACGTAACGACTTATAGAGAATGACATTAAATCAATGCGGTGTCTGCGTGACTTCATTCGGGTACTGCTTGACCAGATTTATTCGCTTCGTAATAGAAGGCAAACATTCCTGTCGTTGAAGTCGAGCCGGGGGACGTATTGGCCAACGATCCATTAATTACACATGCATCAATTTTGACTTTTGAATTAACTACACCTAAAACATTCCTTTCAAAATATATTTTTTCGTATTTGGAAATTAATTATAACATTTTATTTTTCTGAAATTAACATATTTTCACTTGTTTGTTCTGAAAGCAGCATTAGGAAGATATTAGAAATTAGGACAGTAGTGCTTTTGGGGACTGATGTTAATTACATTTCAGAGGACCCTAGTAACATAAAATTAGGAAAGGGGGGGGGGGGAGATTGTTGTTTGACCTAGCCATGCCAATATAGGAACCCAAGTTTTTGATTTTTCTCGAAAAACTTTTTTAATATAAATCTCTATAAAATGCTATTAAAAAATATGTCACAAACTTTGTGTTTGTTTAATAAATCATTGGCGTTTATTGTCCGTAATTGCGAAAAAAAATAAAAACAACTAACAATATTCGCTACTATCGCCAAGGCTTGATATTTTTTCTCGCTTGCATCCGGTACGATGTACCAAGTGGAAATGAAACCGTGCGATTGACACGAACTGCAAAATTTCAGTCAATCATACATAACTAGTGACACATGTCTACCGGTGGCGTGTCCTCAGTCTGCGCCGGGACATTGCCGAGTGTTCGTGTCATTACGCGGTATATTGATTAGTAGAAAATCCAAAATATCAACCAAATTCTGTGGCATATCATGAATTACTATTATATTCTTAGAATTTTTTTTAAAAAGTTAACATATTGATGAATTTTTCATTATATATAGTCGTTCGGACGACGCGGTTGGTTTCGAGCCGCCGTGACGGATCGGTTAAGGAATTGGATGAATTATAAAAAATAATGTATGTAAAACATGGTATACAAATATGAAAAGTGGCTATCTATTTTAAACATTTGTTCTTATTTGAACTTATTGTAAATTTAATCTAAAACACAAATTGTCGGGGGCTTGATGCTCCAGCATCATAAGCATCCATATAAATCCGCCACAATTCAAAATATTTTAACAGATACGAAGCTTGTAAAAGTCATTGTTTCGAAAAAGATAATCTTTTTGAAAAGCCGAATGAATTTTATCACAGTCAGAGGGTAGATGTTTTTTTTACCAATTCTCGTGCTTTTGTTTGTTTCATGTTTTAATTAAATCTCATTCGCCAACGCATTTGATCGAATGTAAAAATGCAGTGATTATGAAACAGATTTTTACGTGTTTCGATATTAAATAAATATGTGATGTAAAAATTTGCATATTTTCTTTTTGATGTCGTTTATATAATTTTTTATATAAAATACATTTTATTTTCTGTGAAGTAAACATTTTTGATTATCTAATCTTAATGGGTTACGTCTTTCAATTAAAATGTAACTTAAACTTTTAGGAAAAAAAATGACGCTCAAGTTGCATAACGACGGTGCATATTACATAACATATTTATAATAATTTATATTTTGTAATATAGGCATAAAATGTTTTCTTTCTCGGCGGGTATTTTTGACTCTGGAGAGTCTCCCGACATGTCTAGATCATTTCTCACATTGACATTGGTCTCGGCTCTTCTATAACCATAGCGAAAGCGTGGTGGTATATTTCTGAACCCGGTGTGTTATTTTGGTCGCCTCGAGCCGCATTAGCAATTGTCCACGGTCTGGTGCCCCACGGTCACTACGTGTATGAATTTGTTTCCGCAAGGAAGTTGTTGACCCACCCCCTCGCTGGGACGGAAGGGTTGCTGCCGCCTTGACGGCAGAATTAATTTGTTCGAACGATTTCAAGCCGAAAATTAATGCAGAAACAACATGTATTTTATTGCTGTTTATTTATTTCGAATCAAATTTAAAATGATTTACGAGAATTAAAATTCGTTTTAATTAATTACAAATTTTGGATAGACTAAGGTAATTTTATGTATCATTCGTATGCAATAACGTTTAAGGACACGAATAAACATTTCCTTTTATATTTTATTCTAATACTTAAGCGGCTTTCATAAAAGGACATGCGAACTGTCCATTTCAATCTGGACAACCAAGAAAAAAAAAGCTTGTCCAGATTAGATAAACACCAGACGCTTTTGTTATTCTACCCCTGTTCGCTCACGACACACTTGGCCCGTTCTTTTATTTTCTTAATATATATATAGAAAGCTAAAATATGTTTTAATGCCAGTGAACTAATCAGATGGGAATTAATCAACATTTACAAAAAAATAATGATAGTTGAATTGAAAAATATGGCTTTCTTTGTCATTCGTAATGTTTCCGTAGTGGATTTTTTTTGTTAATGGAATTTTTGGATATGGCACTTTGGTATCCCCATTCCAATTCTCCCACTCCTTGCCTTCCGCCACTGGTGTTGTCACAGAGTCACGCAAGACACTGCTTATCTTGGCTCAGTCCGGCACCACGAAATACCTGCCACCCCCTTAAGTTGACCACCCGCTAATGCAACCCCCTTCTCATTTCCAGTTTATGACCACCATGTCATCCGGGATAATATTTCGTCCATTATGATTTTATACTGAATTTTTGATAAGCTCCAAAACGTAAAACAGATTAAAATAATTTAAAAATGAAGTCTAGTTGAGTTTCAGCAAGCTACATTGAAATTCAAAGACCTACAAATTATATATGTATTATTTGAAACATATGTATTATATGTTTGGCATTTGAATTTACATAGATTTTAATTATACACATAAGATTTTTTTAAATAGCATATGTACATTTGGAAAGAATCTTAAATACATTTCACAATACTCGGATGCAATGATTGAATCACCACATAACAAATACTGCACAACGTTCTATGGATTTATGGGGGTGAAAAAAAGAGATCATGACACAATCTGCATTTGCCAGGTGTCTTTCGTGACATATCAATTCGCTAAAGCGCTCGATGCCGTTTGTCCAGAAGGCGATGAATGGTGGGTGTCGGCATCATCCCCGGGACCCGTGAAATCGACACGTATCTCCGACAATGCAATACTTTTATGTTATTTACTATCCATTATTGTCAGTAATTTCGATACTCGGGGTGTGAGATAAATTAATCAAATCCGAAATGCGCAATGTTGGCAAAAAAAAAACACAAATATTATTTGCACGCCGACTACATTTTCCATTTTCCGTCTCTGTCGCGTATAAAACGATTTGTATGGGATTCGATCCCTGTCTGGCGAGAATGTTTAGTTGGGGTTGCCGGGTGACAATGGGATAATGGTTGTATGGCTTTCTGTAAGCAGATGTCCCCTATTAATGTCCCACTGCTGCTTTGTATTCATCATTTATTATTTGCGCTATTTAACCTAATGTCGTGTTGCGTATTTTTTTAATTTATAAAAACAATATTTTGAATATTCAGTTTGATAATGTTGTTCACACTTCAATATTAAAATGACATGTTTTTAAGAGATTGATAGATTTAAATGTGAGCTATAATTTTGCCTTTCTATATAAATTAATACTTCGAAATTATCGAGGGGATTAAATGTGTCCTATAATTGAAAAGTGCAAATTTACGATCGGTTGCGCGAAAAGCGACATGTCAGCAGGAGCGCAAACAAATGTCGATATCATAGTGAGGACAATCGCGCGTGGCCCATTGTATCCCCGGGACAAATCGCCGAGTTATGCGCGGATCGTGTGCTAGGTGTTGATTCTAGGATTAGGCCGACCTCTAATGTGGGCACACGGGGATGGCATTAGTCCCTGCTCTGATCAGTCGGTTGGCCGTAGGGGCTGCAGCATCGCCCCATGCTACCCCCTGCTGCGACGATGCTTCACGCCTGACACTATCAAAGCACTTCAAAGGGACAAAGTGGCGAAAAACTAAAAAGATTTTCCTGTCCATTGATCAAATGATACGACTTTATCATTCAGAGTATAGAATTATATGTATATATATATAAATATATATTTTTTTTAAATTGTTGCTGCTAATTACTAATGTCAATCAAGATTTGAAATTAAATTAAATAAACAAACACTTTATTTATAAAAACAATTGAGAGGCATCAAATATTAAAAAAATCCGAATAAAACTTATTGTTATATACATTAAGTAAATAATTGTAATGAATGTTAAAAATCAAGAATATTATAACACGCGATTGGCAAAGAACACCATCATTTAATTGGTTTCTTTGGTCTTGACTACCATTCGAGAGTCTGATAAGACTATACGCTCAGCAAGAGTGTCACTTGGCTGGAAAATAATGATAAAGAGAGGGGCAGCTCGTTCATATAGTGTGCAGAGCTGCAGCACCTCCGAGCAATTGAGTAAAATATGTTTTTATATATTAATATATGTGTCTATTGATCATGTATATATAAAAATATATATTTATTAATTTGGTCGGTGCCTACGCGAGCAGTGTAACTTCGCGCGATGTAGTGCAAGAACGCTGTCTGCTTGTAAGCGCGACCTACGTCGGATATAAGAGGGATGCGGGCGGGTAGCGGAGTTGCGAGGAGGGTCTTGCCGCTAAGCGCCATGTCGCGCTGCGACTCACACTAATTCTAACTCACAGCTTATTTGAGCCACATGCTGCTTGTCACTTATTTTTATTATTGTTAATATTATTTATTGTTTTTATCTCACCTTATCATTTATATTTTATATAATATATGAGCGAAATACAACCCAAAACATGCCGAAATATTTTACCCACGAACCGCCACTGGGCGATGATATAATTGTAACAATTTCAAAATCAACGGAATTCGAATAAAATCATTATTTGAATTAATTAAAACAATATTCATACTTTATGTTATCTAAAATATTCATTGGCTTAATCAATATACTAATTTAGTAAATAATGTATAAATTTATAAAGCTTTTTCAATAAAATTGAAAAAAAAACAGAGAAATTTACGATTCTTTTAAATTTAAAACAATAATTTATTTTATGACACAATAAAATAAAATTGTTTTAGATGTCAACATTTTTATTGCATAATATTTTAATTGGCCATGCCCCCCCTCCCTTAGCTGCCATCTCGCATAATTAAGTTTGAATGACTTTCATATAATTTCTCCACAGTTTGACATGCAATACGTTGCGTATAACTGATTACCGCTGGAAGGTTTCGCGTGATGTCATGATCTTGTGTATATATTTTTTCGACTTAATCACCAATTATTTTCCCCGGATTGACCCCCTAAAAAGTTAAAGTCTTCATTATCGATGGCCTAAAAATAAAGTTATTTATATGCATACCATTTTTATTGCGAGCTTTATAATATAATACCGGCAAAATGCTTCATGTTAGTGGTTTTAAATGTAGAAAAAATCGACGGCCAACTTAAACAATAATATTTCAATATCAAAGCTTAAAAAATGTGGAATTCACTAATTGAAGATTAAATGTATTTATATAGCTATTACTGAGAGTCAATAATAGAAATTTCGGTTCAATTACAAAATAATGGGTAATCGTACTGCAAGGTTATTATACTGATGAATTTATCTAATTAAAAAAATATTGGTTCAAGATATAATACATACATATGTATATATGAAGTATATGTTGGATTTCGACCTAAAAGGCACTACTTAATAGTTCTGCGTTTTGACGTATATCGTTAGATATGTTATATTTAAAAATAATCTATAGCTTTAATTTTAAATTTAGTAAAATTTTATATATCACGCGATGTTAGACAATTAAGTTCATAACAATTCTCATAACACTGGCGCCTTCCTCCTTATCTATTTTAATATTTTTCTTTTTTGAAAAGCGTAAATTATTTCAGTGAATAGATCCATATCACTTCTCAGCATGGAAAAAAATTAGATCCTATCTGTAAAATAGAAAGTAAACTGAATATTAATCATAAATGTGACTAACGCGCTTATACCGCCCAGCATGAGAACTCTGCCGCCACCCTGCGACACTACCCCCCTGCACCACCCGCAGGGTGGAAGCCCTTTATGGACGCTAAAAGAGGGTGATTTTACGATAGCGAGAGGAAACAATTCTACCGCAATCATTGTAATGACATTTAACTTAATATGCTGAGGTTTAGTTAAAAGCTCGCCAGATAATAGACGAGTGCCAATTAACTGCTGTTTATAGTTTTTATCTGATTTTCGTATACATTTTATGTTAAATAATGCACATCAAATTTCAAAGAATGTTATACATAGGATATTGTTAGGAATTACTTAACAAAATAGCAATAAATCAATTCAAGAAATAATAATTACAACAAAATTATACGTTCAGAGATCTAGAGAAAATTACTTCTGATTAAAAAAAATATTTTTATAAAAATGCACATGGAAAAATTTAATATTTATCTAAGTGTGACGTATGTGTCCATCATTAAAGAGCACGTGGACTGCAATGTGCGCGGAACAATATGGTGCAGAGAACCTCTGACCCTCCGCCCCTCTCCCGAGACGAATGGGCGATACCGTGACAAGTGCAGCGATACTTGTAAATCCGTATCATGCATCAAACAATATATTAATCATTTAGTTCAAATCATCTTTTAATAAAATATACGCCAGAAATATAAATGACGCAGAGTTTATTAACAAAGTTTATCAATTTATTGATTTATAATATGGCAATCAATGATTACAATAAGCAGATTCGATTGAAACTTTTCATCGGTGAATAGTTTGTTCAATAATATTGATGTAGTTTACGGAATTATTCGTAAGTTAATACACCGCCCCTATCTAGTCTGACAATGTCCTCTGATTAAGTTAGCCGGGTGTTTGGCGAAGGGTAGAAGCCAAAGACAGGGGCAAGTGCATAGGGCATGCCCTGTTCTCTTGTAAAGTGCCGACACCCTCGCCACGATACTATCTGTTGACTGCAATGGGTTTTTGGAAAAAATAACACAAAATATCATAATGCAAGTTTGCAACAGCAGGGGTTAAAGTATTATGTGTTAATATTATTTTTGGAATAGGGGGCAATGACGGGACAAGTGTGCAAGATTGACCAAATATATTGGCTACTATGACACAAAATTTACGTCAATATCATGGCGTTATCATTATTTGCCAAAAAAAGTATTGTGGGAACGCTTACGAACGATGAAAGCGAATTTGTAAAGTGGTCCTGAAACAAAAAGGACCGAGATCCTTACATATCTCATCATCTCAATTTTCTCACAGGTTCACCACAATGAGATGCAAAGGATGCTCTCAAATTTGAGAGCGACGGTCCCACGGGCCCTTTGACAATGGGAATATTGTGAAACAGAGCACATTCATTAATTTCATGCATATCATATATATGTATGTATGTACGCACATGCATACATTTTTTTTAAATTTTCTACATGTGGCTCCGCGTTTAATTCCATCGCTCCGCTAAAACGAACGTCATTAAGATAACGAGCCGGTGAAGTAGTTAGTGGTAGCAGAAGAAGAAGCTTTTATTCAACTTTATGAGTCGCTGATGTTGCTCGCTGATGATGCACAGGCCCGTGAACCTCCTTCACAGACTCGGGGGCTCTTAATGAGGCACCCAGAGTTGGGCATCGGAAGAGCGCACATATTGGATCAAAACATACAAACATATACCTATATGATTATGACGTAAATAAATAAATCATATTATTATTAACCTAGCTGTGCCGATGGGATCTATTTGGGATCCCCAAATTGATGATTTTTCTCAAATAATATAAATCTACATATCATAAACTTTTTTTATTTGTTTAAAAAAGTCTAAAGAGTTAATATTATAAATAATCATTAGCCTTTATTGTCGGCAATTGAAAAAAATAAATAAAAACAACAATATTCGCTGCTGTTGACACGCGTACTGTATTTTTTTCGCTCGTATCTGGTACAATGTGCCGAGTGCTAGTGAAACATGCGATTGGCACGAGCGGCGTGTCCTCAGTCTGCGCCGGGACATTGCCGAGTGTGCGTGTCATTTACGCGGCATATTGATAAGTAGAAAATCCAAAATATCTACCATATTTTGAAGCATATCATGAATAATTATTTTTATTTTTAGAATAATCCTAATATTTTTTTAAAAGTTATGATATTGATGAAATTTAATTGCTTGGGATATATTTTTCCTCACAAATAGACCCCCTTTGCACCACGCGGTTGCTTTCGTTCCTCCGTGATGGATCAGTTAAACATACAAAATCGTGAAATGAATCAATTTTACAAATATTTAAAGATAATAATTTGAATTTAATTTTATACTGGATGGTATTTAATTTCTTTATTCAAAATATTTCTACCATACCATCGAAAAATGGCAGTAAATACTTCATCTAACCCAAATTAACCTATTGGTGAATTTTTCAGTATATAAAAATATTAAAATATGATTAGTTACGCCAAAGACAAGCAAAGCTGGGTTTAATAGAATAGGGGAGGAACAGCAATAGCTACCTTCAATTTTCTTTTGAGTGCTGAAGTTCACGCACCTGACGTGACCATAATTGCCCTTCGATACACTTCACGTCAATTTTGATGAGTGGCAGAGACGAGGTTAACTCATAGGGGAAGATAATGATAGTCTATATGTCTGTATTTTGTATTTTGATAATATTTCAGTTGATCTGGAATCAACTCTTAAAACGATCCATAAAAAATGAGCGAATCAGAATTACATTTTGAATTTGTATTGCTACCAATTATTTTTCGTATATGGTATCACGTGCATACCGCGTGTGCTGGTGTAAATTCATGAAATTAGTTATAGCCGAATACCTGACATTCAATAATAGATAATTTGGCGTTACGGCCAGGTACAAACAAACTGATAGCACCCCCCGTACCGGGGGTAGTTACCATAACGAGCCACTTCGCCCAGGGTAAACAGCCCCTTGGTCTACCTCGTCTACCATCTACCATCCTACGGTGATGGTGTATCATATAATCAAAGTTGTGATTTGTTGTAGAAGTTGTTTTCAAAGTGTCTTCCGTGACAGGAAAAGCAGTATCAGATTGGATCGTGTGATGGGCAATTTCGACAACTTTCTATCGTACGACCTCATCACATATGTATGAAGAGCATGATGTATAAAAACAAATCAAAGTTTCTATAATGCATAGATACAAGAACTTCAAGTGTTGTGCATTGATAGTAATGCAATGACGAAGCAATTAAGTTCTTAAGAGTAACATTTTATCTTTGCGTGTCTTCTAATGACAGCACGAATATTTGTTCATGCTAGTTTCAAAAACAGAAGACGAAAAATACTGAAGTGCTAATTGATTTATCGTCATTGTGATGTCAGTGCATTTCACAATTGTCTGGGAATATTTTTGTACATTCAAATTCAGTTGTGATAATCATTATAAATTGAAGACATCGTGGGCTTAGTTTCTAAATATAAATTTTATTTTTGTGTCACTTGGGAGGCGTATGGTGGCGCTACGTGAGCTCAAACCCATCCCAATCACCTCAGCCCCTCGTCGCGTCGGCAATTAGTTGGCATCTGACGCTCGAATCGTTTTATTATGTTATCAAGACACACAATGCTCCTTGATAATTATTTGCCTTTACCCCTCGCTCTAGTCCAAGTATTCCAAAGTCGGCGTCAGAAACGATAATGGCGGAACCCCAAACCATAAATTCAAAGTAAAGTGACAATCTGTCAAACAAAAGGCAATTGGGAGCCGAGTGGCGAAGCCTCACAAAGGCGAAATATTGTTTCTGCCAGGGAGAGCTGCTGTCACAAAGCCCTTTCAATATTTTGTTGTAGATCGAGCGTGTTGTTACTAAATTAATTTCGCAGCTTTCTTCAATCGCGAAGATTTGTCTTTGGCGCGTAGGGCCTCATCTAACAATGGCGAGGGAGGAGGGTATTTGCGGTTTCTTTATCAGCTCTTTGAATAACCTTTGCGTTAGTACGCAGTCCCTTAGTAGGGACTTGAAACAATTAATCGACTGTGATTGATGCCACAACTCCCGCCAACGACCGGATACAGAATGATTCAAATTTATCACATTCAAATATAAAAATAACGGATATTTAAATGATATTATAAATGACGCTTTAATATGGAAGATGTGGAAAAAAAAATACGCAAAATTTTTAATTTAATCATCAATATTAAGTTTGTCCCTTAAGAAGTCTCATCAGATATGATGATAAACTTGTGGCAACGGTTTTTACAATCCTCGAAGTTCTTCCGAATCGCGTAACCCGTCAAATACGTAGGCTGAGGCATTATAACAATATTGTTTTTATCAAAAATTTCAAGAATCGACAGGAAAACGTTTGCAGATGTAATTTCCAAGAGTTATTTTGCCAAAAAAATTGGCAGTTTCTTCGGATTACTTAATAACATCTCCAAAGTACTCTTATTGACAGTTAAAATCGAAGAAAAAAACGAGCAATATTTTTGAAGCATAGTTTACTTCATTAAGTAACTGCTGAGCAATGTATATTTGGCACTGCTTTTGTAGAAGAAATTCAACTATTTCAGAAAAAAAATTGCTGAAAAAACACGTCCTACAAAATTCTAAAAATTGATTATGCCGGTGCATCTAAGGCGCTTTTCGTTTTTAACTTTAGCACGGCCCTTTTGAAAACATTTTTATCACTTTTAAACGTTTTTTGGTGTGTGTTTGGGTGTTTTATTCATTGAAGAGTCGCCAAATTCAACAGTTAAAATACGGTATTGCACTTCATAATTTAACGCAAATTCTTTGTTGTGTACAATATGATATTTATAGCCCGGCTCGTGAAATTAAAAAAACAATTCATATTTTTTTATAAAACCTTGTGCATATATCAAACCCTGTATATAGAGTCAACCCTCCTATAACATTTCCTGTAAATCGCTGTTTTTCTACAGAATTCTAATATTTATTAAGGTCAATTAGATATTTCGTAAATCTATAATACGAGTGAAATAAAGGTCAATGCTCTTTGGTTGACAAGGAATTTTGTAAAAAAGCAGCGATTTAGAGGAAACGCTATAGGAGAGCTGACTGTATACTTAAATATTACTGATATAGGCTTTTCACTCCAAATTAAACCTTTTACAAATCAATTTATTTTATTTAATTTCAAATTAAACCTTTGTAAATCAAATTAAATATGTTACAAATCAAATTAAGCCATCAGATGTCAGATGAAATGTATTTCGCAGTGAATTAAACAGTGTAGTTTTAAGTGGAACGGATCTACCGTGTAAAAAAAAGATGAATGTATTTTTTAAATAACATTAGCAAAGATTTTTTCGATATAAAATTAAATCTTTTTAAATTATTAACAGAATATAATGAATATAATGAAATAATATATAAAAATCATAATGGTCAAGCATATAATTTTGAGAATATGTGCTGCACAAAATCAAGAAAAATCTTACCCATAATTTTTATATACTCTAATATCGTAAATTTCAAATTGACATTTTAACGTCAAGCTAAATGGTGAAAGAACCGCACTGTATACTATTAACTCTGGAGTACCACGGGAAAGTGTAATTGGTCCAAACCTACGTGTACTATACACTGTTGATATGCCCAGCACTGAAAACACCCTAATTGCTACCTATGCGGACGATACGGCACTCCTGGCATCACACGACGATCCAGACAAAGCAACCGAAATACTGCAAGAAAGTCTGATAAATGTTCACCTCTAAAATGTGTAAAATTATACCAAATCGAACTAAGTCAATCCATATATCTTTCGCCCTAAAAAAGGGAAATCGTCCTTCTGTAAGTATCGATGGTGAGCTACTACCCAGACAGAAAAGGTGAAATACCTGGGAATGTGTTTAGATCGCTGTATCAACTTTAAAAAACATATAATGAATAAGAGAAAGCTATTAAAATCTGGGGCACATCAAAACCCTCGAATATAAGAGATCGCTTCCAATCCAAGGTGCTACGCATAATCACAGGTGCACCTTAGTTCGTGGCTATAGAGGCGAACAGAAATGATCTGGAAGTTTCCCCTCTGATAAAGAAAATCAAGTCCCACATAAACAAAGACTATAACCTAATAACCCCGACAAATTGGGATCACAGATGAGAGAAGAAATCTCAAATACAAAGAGACGATTAAAACAGAGCAGAAGTTATGATTTTTTAAAAAAGCCTGTATAATACCTTTCGTAAGATTCTTTCTTTTCAAGAAAGCATTTCAGGTACGAGAGCAGGCATGTACTCGCGAACAGATTGTGCTAAGTAATTAATTATCAAAAAAATATATATATATCACCCACCAAGCCTCTCTCAACTACGTTAAATAGTTCAAATCAAATCGTGATATCAACTAGCAATCGAAGAAGATAATATGAAAATTAAAATTTACATTGATTTGATCAAAATTGATATCAATAAATGTATTCGTTTCGCAAAATATATTTTAACGAAATGTGTGCATTTCGACAAACTGAATAAACATATAAAAAATAACGGAAAGTTTTTGCTATAAATTATTAATTTGCAGTTTTCTACGAGTACATATATAATTAAATAATATTTTTTTAAAAAATCCACTCACCCCTTGCTGGTTTCCCAGCTTAGCCCAGGATACACTCACCTTTACTGCGTCATTCTTCTTTTGCAGCTTCCTCAATTTCTCGACTGGTGACTGATCGTTGGTCCCTAAATTAAAAATATATTATTAGATAATGTAATTTAAAATATAAATATAATCTAAAAAAATACTAATTAATTAAAACAATAACTATATAAGAAAAATTAATCTAATCCCTACGATTAGAGCAGAAGCGGGCGGCGGAAGTATGTATATCATAGCCACATTTCTCTGTTGTATCTATCAATTTTCAATGGTCACGATAATACCAGATTAGGTCAGCTTTCACAATTTTACACTCTTATTCTGATTGACAAAACACACTGAATTTATATAAAAAACAAAAGAACAATTATTATTTTAAATTTGAATTAATCGGTTAACAAAATGAACTGCTTTACATATTTATCATTTATAAATATGTAGAAAACCTTATATTCGATGTGTATTAATACAACAACAAAAACATGTGACAATTTGTTTTATACAGACTGAAAAATTGAAAATAATGGCATATTTTTTTATTAAACCTTGAAAAAAACTGAAGAATCGTCATCTGAAGATCAACAATCACAATTTTCCTGCTAGTAGAGGATGGATTACATTTAAAACTATGCCGTTTTCAAACATTCGATGGGAGATAAAATAATCTTCTTAGTAATGTAATTTCGAATTAAACGTTCTTCGTAAATTTCTGTATTTGTCATATATTTTCAAAATAGTTTTATAGCTGAAGTATCATTTGAATTTGCAAATTTTACATCGCTATTACTTGACAGTGGAGCAACAGATTGTTCGCCGTGTCAGTGTATCAGATATTTCTGAAATCTAATTGATACCCAGAAGCTGAAATAAGAAGTCACCCCCGGAGGAACATAACTTGTTCTTTTCTCATTAAGCTGGGCGCGTGATCCCCGACAAGTTTGCGCTAATGTGTTTTTTAATTGCCTAGGACAGATGGGCTTAACAAGCTTTCGCCCGGGCAATATCACGGGATTTATAAGCATTTTTATAATCTTAATTAAGTCGTTTCGTCTAACAATTCGCCGTTTCCAGTTTCTCCGATTGCGGACGTCGCGCCCTTATATTTTCAGCTAAACGCCATTTTTAATAGCTCAACTTTTATAACTTTAATATTATACAAGCTGCTCGTAACGGGCGGACACCTTGTGGAGCGAATTAAAAATTTTGTACACGACATTTTTTTTAATTTCGATAATAACGTGATGCATCGCATGAAGCGGAACATTTCAAATGCTGAATTGCATATTTCTTTGATCGCCGTTGCTTATATCCGCCAATGATCATAAACTGCAAAGCTTTGTTCTTGGGAATATCTATTTTCGGATTAAGATAACACAGGATGTTCCTATTGGCTTGGCTCTTCAAACATTTATTCAATAAATAGGCGTAGTTTCAATAATCTTCTTATATAATTTATGTTTTGCATTTTAATTTTCTTTTTGACGACACGTCGTAAAACTCGGCCATTCTTTTATAGCACTCGTCATATTTTTTTTTCTACATATTCTAGATCTATGTATATGTCATAGGAACGAATAAACGCGATTATGAACGTGTTTTTCTCAAGCAAGTGGAACGCGGCAATAAAAATCCCATAAAACTGCAAGAATCTTATGCATCTAATATGACCCGAGTCAGTCATACGTGCATTTACAAATGAATTCATGATGAATGATAATTATATTCGAGTGGTAAAGTTGAAATTTCAAGAATTTCGTTCGATCGAACCATAAAGTAGATTAGTTTTGTTGTTTATATTGGGCAGATATCACCTATTTGGTATTATAGGCAGTTCAATCAATTTATAAATATATTACTGTTCGGTCGCTAGGCTCCGTTTACACAGGAGCGCCCACTGAGCTATTAAGCTTCGATGGGAATAGAATCTGTAATGGCAACGAGGCGCGGGAGACACGTGCCATACACGCGAATACGCCGGAATAGACCAATTATGACTCGGAAGCCACGTGGCCTCCGAAGACACGAAACGATAATTCCTGCATTGTTACAACTGACCTTGTATGTATATGTAGATACATATCCTGTTGTGCTTAAATATATATTATAGGGACAATGAAAGTCCAAAATAAGATATAGAAAACATAGAGAAATGACTATATAATTTTATTACAGATACAAATGTATTTTTTGATTCGATGGGATTCAAGAAATCCGAATTTATTCGAACCAAGAGTATTATAAAATTTAGATTTAATTAGACATCTTCAAAATGGTATATTTTTTTAAAACTCTCTGTAATCCAGATTAAACGATACGTAAATATGCATTGCACTGTTAGGGTTTGAGGTGAAATTGAAGAAATAACGATCAAAAAATGTTTTCGAAAAGCTGAAATCGTAAAGGAATAACCTTTTTGAAATGTCTAATAAAAAGACGTCAATTTTTTTCTAACCCGGAATCTACGTTATTTAATCCGTCCCTTAAAAATCGTAAAAACGGGATTGCACTGCATCAGTATTTTTCAACGCTTTTCGTTGTATTTCCGCTATACTTATAAAAATACATATTTTTTTGTTTTCAACTTCATTAAGAAATAATAAAATGATCTTTAAAAATAAATAACGACACATATCGACGCTATAAACCAATCTTGGTGTATCTCGAAAAATAACATTTCACTTAGGTGTCAAAAAAGAAGTAGAACCGTAGTTTAGATCTTTTTACACAATTTATCGTACATTTGGTGGTGGAAATCCTAACAAAAAAATACATTTCCAATTATAAATCAGATTTATAATTGGAAATGTAATAATTGGTTTGTACCAACAAATATTTTCATGATATATTTATTTATTTTACGTAAATCACAGACAGAAAAATTCCAAGGCGCCACTCATTTATATAAAAGCTCGATTAAGATTTTATTAAGATATGGTGGGTTGTATAACTCATAATCAGTCACTGGTCACTGTCATAAACAACTCCCAGACTCTGTAAATTTTCCGGGAGGGTTAACCTATCCAGTACCAACAGGTCAGTCGGGGTTATCAAAAAACCTATAAAAAAAATGTTTGCTATCTACAAGCAGTGATTTTTAGCGATGAAGCGCAATAGAGCAGCGCTTCAATACCTTTAAAAAAATGTTATTTATTAAAAAAAAATTAAAAAATAAGTTATTTTAATACGATTTTCTCAGTAAAAAGTTTGACAAGAAATGAGCTCCGGGCCTTTTTTTAAAAGAGCATTCAGTTATAAATAAATTAAAACAAATATATTCACAATTATGTATTCAATTTAATATAAATAATATGTTTTTCGATCTTTGTTGGCTGAAAATAAACGAACTCGTTTAAGCGGTGTTGTCGAAAAATTAATTATTGCCAAAAATGATGACATATTTCCGATTATGTTTTATTAAAAATATGATTTACATTTTTTTCTCACGATAAATATTATTGTTCTTTATATTTATTTTAACCGTCTTATATTAAAAACCGTGTAAAAAGAGAATCAGAGGAATGTACATGCTATAGCGTTCATCGATCTCGAAATGGGTTTTGCCGATTTATTTTATGAGAAGTTCAGCTAAATATAATATTTTTGATTTTGAGTTTTAGGATTAACCACTGAAGAGTAATAAATAGATCACTGTATAATTTAGATCTTGAATAATATAATTGACCACGGTTAATATGATAGATACTATTGGGGAGTAGAACAGCCTAATTTTATTTTACACTGAGAATAAAAAATACAATATAATTATTTAAATATTAATGATTAACAAATATTTTAAGCAGTGCAAAGATGCTGAGGGAATATGTTCAAAGTGTGGCACGCGTGTCTGATGAATTATGATTAATTGCGTTACACACACATGTCATTTATCGGCATACGCATCCGAAAAAAATGTCATATTCACCCCTTTATTAGCTGTGCTATAAAACATCCGCAACCATTATGACAAATAATGGATGTAGTCTCGCCTCCCAACGTCGTTATTGCCATAGACAGAATTTATGACGGGCGTGGAGTTTAAACGTGACAAATTACTGTCCCGAGCAAAGACACCTATTGACAAAAAAAAACATAATTGTCATTAATTTCACGAATGGTAAAAGAGAGGAGATGGTTAAGGCGAGAGCGTTAGGGATAGAGAGTTTGATAAGCAGGGGGTTGGGGGCGTGTCTCCGACTTAATGACCGAGTGCATATATTTAACAGACTGAAATATCAGGATATTTTAACAATTGGTTACAACTATTTTTAACAAAATTCAATTTGATTGATCGCTACAGACGTGTAATCAATCTCGTGTATTTATCTAGCTCGACAAAGGTCTCATTAGATCAGTCAACTGTCTAATAAGACCTAATGTCTTTTAAAATGTTTTACGCCAAGTCCAATCTATCACCTGTGTAATTACGGGCGGTCCGATGTCGCGACAAAAACTTGTAATTAATTACAAGAGAATGGTCAAGACTCCTTTGTAATATCGAGCGTACTGGCTATATTTAAAATCATACGTACATATATATAATATTTATAAGATTTATGACATAACACATACGCGAACAAAATAATATTTGGGGTGAATCGTAATACAATACGGAACGAATTGTATGGCAGGCGCGAATGTCTCTATTAAACGAGTATTAATGCGTTTTTTTGACTCAGTACATCGGCTACTGGCAAATCCCTAACAAAAAATGTGGGGATTTTACATCCCTTAACAGTTAGTTGCGAATGAAATAAATTATGCGTCATTGTATAATAAAAAAATATGTATGATAGCCCGTGTACATATATGTGTTTTTTTTTATTATTAAATATCATTTTATTGTACGCCCGCTTATTTTTGGGGGATTATAGAGTCGTCAGTAGCAGATGGATGATTTTGTACAATGAATATTTTTAATAACATTACATAAAAATAATGCAACAAACCGGTCAATTAAAATTACCTATGTGTGTATAAATATTTTTATACGGATTTTAAAAATAAAATCAAATTAAAGTTGCTCTTTTTTTATAAAATGATCTTCGAAGTAATTATTAGGAGACATTTTATTCACATATGATTGAATATAAATGCATTAAGTGCATTAGTGGGAGTGTGCAGTAGCAGCAGCGCGCGCCCCCTGGGCACGCGCTCATTGTCTTTGCCCTCTCGAATGGAATACCTTCCTTGTTCTGGGGTTCCTGAACAAAACAAACTTGAATTTCGAGTTGGTATCTGCATTGGGGCTCCTTGGGCGGCTCACCCGATCCTTTTGAGGGTAATGATAAGGGACAGGCATTCAAATCCTGGAGAAGATAATGACGCCTTCAGCTCGCGGTACAATGTCCAGGAAGCGGGCGGAATGAGGCAGCTGCCGAAACAGATGTACTAAGATCTCGTGTCCCCTCGATCATTACGATACCGTAAACTAATACTTCAATTTTGAGTGTAGATATTGTTTATGCACATTTGATTGACACTAACACACTAAAAAAAATGATGATTTTGTTATCTCAAGAAGAATCGTTAAGTTTATTTTTATAATTGATCCATAATCCCTAACTTGATTAATTTGTTAAATGCGTAAATCTACACCTCACTTCGATTCAATTCGTATAGATAGACATCTAAAGCAGCTGGCGCGTGCCATTTCCTTTTTATTGTAAGAAGGAGCTAGTCAAAGAAAACCAGTTTTATTTTTTTGAAATAATGACCCTGCACAATGATTCGTACTTCATAATAAAACCGTTACCGGGGTCGGTATTGAATCAAAAGCCAATTCGAACTGATATATCATACCACTCCATGGGTATACTATTGAAACCAACACTGGTCTATCACGATTATTAAGATATTTATTCCGATGATGATTTTTACGATGTTAAACTCTTATAATAAATAATAATTAAAATTGTTTAAAATATCCGTCGAATGCAAATGTTAAGTATACAAAAATTAATTCTAATCGCGTATTGCAATTTTGTTAATTCATTTCATTTTACATATTGTAAACATTTATTTGATTTTGAGCTTTTGTATCATTAAAGTTTTTAATAAAGTCCACATATTTTTCTTTATGAGTCGCCACCCTCATGCCTGAGGATCGTGACCATTCTTACTTCGAATCTACTTCATTGTAACTTTTCAGGAACCTCTGAATTTCGCATCTCATCCGCGTGGTAGCCGTGCCTTTTTCCCAGCGTCCTTATACCAAGCGCGATGATTTTTTCTAGGCTATCGTTTCTGATGATCTCTGAGCGAGATGTTGAGATGACGATGATGATTTTGTATGGCCTTTTCTTTGCCATTCTTCGCATGCTCGTTCTTGTTGGAGTTGCCTCCGCACGTTCGGAGCACACCAAGAACAACATTAGTTGGCTATGTAATTCTGCGTCACATTTCAAAGGTGTCAATTGTTAATATTTACCTTTATGATCCAGGTTTCTACGCCATATGTAAATAGAGAATATCAGACTCTGCACCAGACGTTTTTTGATCATTTTGTTGCCCTCATATATATTATACATTTTGTGTTTCTTTATTTTGTTAGATATGAATAAATTCAGAGAAATCATGTTTCATGCTAATGTGATTTTCATCATTGTTGCTGATTTGAGATGTCAATGATTTAATTTTGCCGAGATTTTTTATATTAATTGTATCAAAACGTATTTTTTATTAAATAATTAAATGAAAAGCTGCATTTTTACACATCTAAAACGTATCAGATCTCTATATATAGCATCTTGATAAATATTTTATTTTGATATGGTATTTATTAAAGAGGTAAGCGATTATCCATTGTGGTACTGGAGTCCCATTGTGGAACGGGGGCGGAGCCGCAAGGGCGCGCGCCCGGCGCGTGCAGTTGTTGCCGACTTCCTCTACATAATAACATGTCACTCGAGCACCCATCAGCTGCACACGCATCCAGGTGACAACTATCTTTGATTTTCACCAGGAAATGGAGGTCTGTTCCAGCCCACTATGATGTAATCGAATAATAATATAGTGCAACCGTGCCAAATAAAAAATGTAGTCTATCAAGTATGACGGTGTATTGTTTGTTATGTCATAATTATTTAATAGAATACAAAACATCTAGTATAAGAAAATAAGTGAAAAACAGTGACTTTGTCCCATTTAATATGTTTTAAATATCAGGTAAATTATAAACACAAATTTTAACAAAAAAATATGCTTAATTTTTATCTCTTCATAACCTATTGATTTATTCATCATCAAATGGGTTGAATTACTTTTTTAATGTAAATCCTACATCTCAAAACTTTTTGTATTTGTCAAAAACGTCTTAAGAATTAATATTATAATTAATCATTGACCTTTATTGTCCGCAATTGTGAAAACAAATAAAAACAACAATATTCGCTTCTGCAGCCACAGGCGCGATGTTTTTCTCGCTCGCATCTGGTACGATGTGCGAATTGCGAATGAAACGCTTACTAGACGTGTCGTTAGAACTCAGTTGGTGGCGTGTCTTTAGTCTACGGCGGGACATCGCCGAGTGTGCGTGTTACTTACGTGTCATATTGATCAACAAATTATGAAGCGTATCGTGAATAAGCACTTTTATTCTCCGAAAAATCCATTTATTTTAAAGTTAAGATATTGATGAAGATTTCATCAATATCTTGACTTGAAATGCCTTGGGAGTATATTTCATTATAAATATAGCCCCTTCAGACAACCCGGTTGGTTTCGAGCCGCCGTGACGGATTGTTTAATCTTCAAAGCACTTCTGAAACACAATTTACAGTATGGTGTATAGCGATTTTGTAATTATCTGCTCAATTTTGGAACTGCACTTCCAAAGAAATTGCCAGAGTTCAAGTCCGACGAATTTGATAAATCTGAATTCAGTTTTCACAAATTCTATTTTCCACCAATAAAAAAAATTGTCGGCAAAACACGTAGGACCATTTCGATAGCCAACACCAAAGTATGTATCCAATATATCTTTCTATAAATCTTGGCATTCTTTTATTTAAAAATATTTTAGGATAAGCCATAAATGCATCGCAAAATAACAATGTTTCAGCATTTATCATAAGGAATTATGTTCACAAGTTACGTATTCGTCTCTTCAGTAAAAACGTCTATACATATTTTAGATGAATCGTACGTCGATTGAAATAAATTCTATAGTTAGTGTAGATAATTTTTGTCCCACCTTTGCATATATATGATAAACCAGAATAAATTTATTTTGTTTATCCATTGTATTCAATTTTATTTCATGAATATGCATAGAGCAATTTCTCGTCTCAGACGGCGTTGTCGGAAGCGGAAGACAGCGGCGCCAGAAGTTACCCCCACCCCCTATCCGTGCGATTATCTCGTTAACTGGCGTCGGCTTTCCGTTTCGGAAATTCATTTTCCGGAATAGAAAATTGTTTTCGAGCAGGAAATACAAAATTGAATGTCCGCGTATACGTCTGTTGCACTTGACAATTCTGATTGTAACTATCGGTCAAGTGAATTATCCTCAAGCGGCAGATAAATCGTTCAAACCGTTTCTCATGTTCTGCGAGATAACAAATGACACATTGCTACTGTCATAGATAATGTCAGCTTTGTACTGTTTATCTGCATCCTGTGTTGACATCTTCCTGATGATGCTAGATGTAATATCCTATGGTCAAAAAAAAAAGTTCCCACAAGCGACATTTATTTATTTATTCAGTTAAAATTTAAACGCATACTAGTGATATAATATATTTCTGGATAATTTGCACGTTCGCAGTAGTTAACAGTCATTTTGGTTGGGTCGTATTGGTGAGTGCTCGCCAATAGTGGTTATTGTCCGATTTGAATTGCGATTCGTATGACAAATGCATCAAAAGATTCAGTTTGCACTATTATTTCAATCACCACTTTCGATCTCGTTATTAGGGCGGTGGGTTGTTTTTTTTTGTTTTTGCCATAGAAAACTCTCGGTATCGTTTCAATGCAATCCAATTGAGGGAACAATTCAAAGCGAAAACGTATATGGTTGTCCCATGGTAAATGATTCATTCCTCATTAGGATCAATTTTTATTGGCGACACGGTCCACTGAGGATTTGTACGAGTGAGGAAAAGAGCATTCATACGAGCCGGGGGAGGAGAGGCACTCGTCCCAAAACGGTTTATTGTCTAAGCCCATGCCTTCTAGTGGTTTTAACCTCTCAGCGCCCCATGATTGAGGACCCCATTACTATCCCGTGTGTTCCCGATAGCCTGGCCACTTCAATCGTACAATATTTTCATCGCGAAACGTGCGCATAACGTTTTGTGTACCGCGCGAAACCAATTATATATATTTTTTAATTTGGAAAAATATTATAAAATACAAAAATGTTTATAAAAAACATAATTCAACCTAAAATATAAATGGAATAGTTGCTCTTATCTTTTTCCATTTATTACCGTATCGACCCCTACCGTTTAGTATACAAAACAGTATTGAGAGATTTTCCACCCCACTTTCTGTTCAACCATTTATTATGGATTAATTGGTAATATTTTCACGTATTATTTATTACAATTAATTATTTATGAGTTGATTCAAATTAAAAATATATACCAGGAGATATTATAATTTTAACATGAATTTAAATTGAAATTCACTACCCCTGAAAGAGGGATGTTTTGAAGGACTAATGGGAGCATTTAAAAAATATTTTTCATTCGTTTTGTGACGCGTGCACCCTCTTTTAAAGTTTCGCTACGTTTATGCGTAAGAAAATATGATTTTAATAATAATTTCAGATATATTAATGCATTCCATTATTATTCGTACCATGTTTACGGGAGAATATTCCGATTTCGTACGTCGACGTTTATGCTTATGAGTGATCATAAAACAAGATCGCCCCTCGATCTCTTGAAATAGATTCTGCAAAATGTTTGAATTCAAGCTAACCGCAAGCAAATCAAAGCAGCCAATTAGAAAGAGAAGCTTCAGTTCTTTGCCGACGCGCAATTCGCACGTCACGAGTATTCGACAAAACAAAGTTTATTCTGGCCCAGACTCGATAATGCGCATTCCCAAGAGTGTTGCATGATTACGAAAAATGTATGCATGTTATGCATTTGTTGGGTGAAATACCCCTGACAAGGTCCATCGAAATATAAACAGTGACAAGCGGACGCTGGAAGCAAATAAATCAAATTTTAAATTTGAATTCTGAACGAAACGTGACTGCATACGAATTCCGCTAGCGCTAAAACCAGAACATCCGCCATTTTGTCATTGTAGCGAGCGTCAACCGTTGATATTTCTCATAATTAATTAATGTTTTTAACAAGAATATGACAGTTATTTTACACACGATAGAAACAATATTTTTGTTAACATTGTTTAAATAGCTTAAGTTTTTTTGAATATATTATGTTCATTAGTTTCGTATAAAAAAAATAAATGGTTTTCGATTTCTGGCGTAGACATTGTTCTCTTTTTATTGCATCAGGTGACACGTCTCGGTGCAGATATTGAAACGAAATAAAACGAACATCGAGTGCGAAAATCAGTGACTCGACAATGACTAAAAAAATAAATGAACACATCAGCTCAGTTTATGACATCCTGTTGAAATATGTGTACCAGTTGGAATGAAAATATCGCTATAAATAAAGAAACTAACCATTCATTCATGTATTGTAATATGTTCTAACATCATACTTTTAACCTGTTCCATTCTGTCCATTTTTATTCGAATCTATGAGTTACAATCATTATATATTTTTTTATATGTTAACATCAAATCAACGTTGGGGATTATTTACAATCTCAAAATGTAAGAGATTTTTTTAAAGCAAGCCAAGGTTGGTTTGATCGGTAAAGAAAATGAATAAAGAAAAATATCCAAGAATTCCGTGAAATTTTGGAAAGCGGAAATTATTAAACAAATTTATTTTTTAATGTAGATGAAAGGGGACTATATTGGAAATGAATGTCAATCTATACTTCCATAGAGAAAAATACTGCTCTGGATTTAAAGGAGCAAAGGTTAATTTAAATCTTCTTCTCGACGGAAATGCATCTGCAGAATTAAAATTAAAACTATTGTCGATTTATCAATCAGAGACACCTGGTGATATGAAACGTTATTCTAAAAAATATTAACTAATTTCTTTGACGAAGTATCTATAAGGCTTCGATGACATCAAATGTGTTTAAGAACTCCTTCTGCGTGGATATTGGAGTTGAACTTCGGGATCTTTTGGTGTTGGATAATACGCCTGTTTATCTTCTGGAACTTGTGACTGTACACTGATTTCCCCGTTGAAATGGTATTCTTACCTACATAAATCACTTCCATATTTCAGTCTAAGGATAAAGGTCCAATAGCCGCATTCAATTTTTATTATTTCAAAAAAAATGCGCAACTCAAGATATATACTATAATACAATCAAGGCTATTAAATCATCGATGGAATGAAGTAATTTATTCGTGTAAGAAATTCGGAAAAGGTTATTACAAGAAATTCTGAAATAATAAAGGAGATTGATGTGGCATTGGACGTGGTCGAGATCGCGGTTGGGCACAATCATGATTTCATAGATTCTACGGAATTATGAGGAGCCCAGGCCTCTTTCCGTGCTTATTCGGTGACGGATGTGCTACCGGAGCTGTCTGTAGCATTCGATTAGATGATAAAATCTATTTATTATATTTGAATGAAAACATATCGCCATTTAAAATTTATTAAAATATGTATAATGGAAATCATTGAAAATTTACATATTATCATCATCATCATTTGCCAGCAACAAGACACTCACTAGCTGAGCGTATGGGCCTTATCAGACTCGAATAGTAGTCGAGGCCAAAGGAACCTTGGTCTACACATAACGTGAGGGCTCCCCTGTTTCCATACCGCATTGACCCAATCTGTCATGGTATGCGATTTTTTAAAGAGATTTCTTCCAAACTCATAAAATTTTTGTTATGTATTACATTTTAAAATTTTCCTATTTTTACAATATAGCATCTGGAACGTATGTTCGTATGTACCATACAGATCGTTTCATAATAATTATGTTATTCGTGTTTCACAGCACCAACAACGGCGCGAACACAATGGATATCATCCGAATCCGCGATTATCTTAATTGCATTCGCTCAATTTTAGTTCAGTGATAATACCATTCAGAGACTGATTGTGATAGTACATCCGGTATCGGTTAGAAATCTACCCTTAGGACCTACCCTCGGCGCATGTATCACGCGATGCCAAATATTGAAACCCTCGGAAGCTTACTTATTAATCCAGCATCCCCCGGGATACGCGGGACAATGTATCTGTTGCCACAAAAGGCAAATAGCCACGAACAATGTTGTGATACGGCCTGATTGTTTCCTGCGTCGGTGTATCCAGGGGCCCTCAATTACTATTAATATTGTTAAATCAATTTCCTAGTCGGTAACATTTTTTAAGCTCGATGTTGTTTGCAAAATTTTTAATTAAAATTGTAAAGTATTACATGTTTTTCAACTTTCAATTTACCAAAAAGGGTATTTTATTGCGTAATAAATGTTTACCGTTTCTAAACGAGTGGGTTGTTTTTTTTGCATAACGATGTCATAATATTAACTTAATATTGTTCACTTAATAACGATTTGTTATTTGATTATTTATTATTAAAAAAATATTACATTTATATTTTATAACGACAAATTTAAATTTTATATTACATTTATTTTATATAATATATTTGTACAGTCAATTAGATAATATTTTTTTTTCAAACCAAATATTACATAGCTCAAATTGTTTAGCCCTGCCGCGGCGGGAGGGTTGTGCCTATAGCCGGAGGATATATGAAATTAATTTAACAATTTTGTGTACGTACAACATCCACACGGGGTGTTTGACATTCGAAAGCGATTCTGCATACTCCCTTTGTAGTCTGATTGTTAGGGGATGTGAAAGTGCGTGTGAAAGTATTGAGACTATGTCAAAATCTTCTTAATTTATGGCTCAACAAAGATTTCAAAATCAAAACCTAACGATTCGAGCTCGGAATTTGTATAAATAATTGATGAAGTTTTCCAGACATGGCCAGTACTCCCCTCCCCTAGTAACGAGATTTGTGCAGAAAGAAGGTATTTCCGGTCATGTGATCGCAAACGGAATCAGAAATATTCGTATTCTCTCACTTCCGTCCACCTTTTCACCGGGTGCATTCACTCTCGCATACAATGGGGTGTAACTTGGTTGATTTGATATCTTTTTTATTTTTTCAATTAAATGAGGGGCATTTTTTTGTATTATAAGCGTACTTGTGTCACGGCAAACACCGGTATTGGCGGCGAGGGGGTTAAAATGCGACCGGGTTAATTTTGAGATTTCTATCTACGCAAATAATGTGGTTATTTCAATTCGGATTTGTTGTTGAGCATACATGCATTTTAATTGTTTTTTGGATGGGCCTTGGATGATTTGGGAAAAGCAAATAATAAAAGCATAATACACAGATATTACGATAACGAAGCATTTTCATTTAATTAAAAATCAATTGATATTTTTTTAAATGATTATAAAAAATTGAAAACACATTTCACGTTGGATTCCAATTGTCGTCCATTTATATTATATTGAAATGTATACATGTGCAGAGTGTATAAGAAGTGGAGCACGAAGCGGTTCATTGAATCAAGAGCCCATGCCGAGCGAGCACAAAACGATTTTCAATGTCAGTTTTCAAGATAATGAGCTGACTTCAACGAATGTGCACAATTTAAAAAAACGGTTCCCATTCTATTTACTCTATTTATGTTATGTAAGGGCTGTCTGGAGAATTGGTAGGCTGTTTATTGTTTTGGAACTCATGCGTCTAACGATCATCTTGATTCTACCGCTAGGGGGGATCTGAAGAATCCAAAGACAAAGAAGAGAAAAATTCGTACAGCAAACGTCGAGGGCGCACTCGAATTTATTCGATATTTTCCCATTGATAATGTTGGCTTTTGGATGGTATTGTTTTGGAATACCATAAAAAAAATACGAAATCCCTAAAAACAACGTACTCAATTATAGTACTTGTAATATCAAGAATATAAGTTCATTATTAATAATCGTTAAAAGTCTGGATGTTTGCGCTAATTTTAATATTTTAGACGTCCGATAAAGTCTCTACACTCAACACTTTTTTTACACGATAGATGCGTGCCACCAAAAACCTTGTAAAAAGTAATATTATAATCAGTGGCGGATTTCCTCTTAAGCGAATGAGGCGCCAGCCTGGGGCCTCATAAACGCAAGGGGCCTCAAGGTTCAGCTCTCGAAACGCTTTCTTATTTAAATATTTTTTTTCAAAACAAAAACAATTAATAATTTTGCAGTATTCCAGCTGAATGAATACAAATGAATAACCCCAGTTATGACATGTTTTTCTGGTGGTTACCCGAACGGTCACATTTCGAACCAACTGCATAGACTGTTCCGCTGACCATGATTCATGCCCAAAGCTACCGATGACAAAAGCTAGACAAAACGATGAAATGCAGTAATAATAAAACAATAAAAAATGCACATGATAGGTTGTAGGAGTAGTGTAAATATTTAGAGGATGGGGGCTTGAAATTGAATTTCGCCTAAGGCCTCTCAAGTGCTAAATCCGCTACTAAATCTAATAAGAAAAAAATAATACTAACTACACGTCTAATGTGTATGACTTTGTTTGTCATTACTATTCTGTGTCGTTAAATTTCTTAGTATTAGGAAATTTGGTATCCACTGTGTTTTTTGTTTCACACGTTGTTTATACATCTCTTGATATCGACTCATACATATCTGTAGGAATTTTAAAGTTCGTTCTAGACCGTAATACTTAAAAATCGTGTAAAAAAAATTGAGTGTACATATGTATGATACACATATTGTACGACGTATTGAACTATTCTTTTACAAAGAGTTTGATGATAAATGAAATCTCCTGCAGAGCCAGAGACTAACTGTTGTAAACCAATCAGCAGGAGACATTCTATTCATCAACAATTTATTTATAAGTTTAACCCCATTACAATTCGATTGTATAATCGCAGTAAAAAATCTTTTTTTATTAATAAAAAAAATAGATGATGAAATATTTCTCACCGTTGAGGTTAAAATGTAATTGAAATTGATAAAATCGAGGGCCAAGGTGTCATTGTGTTGCAAAAAGTGAACGCATCAAGGTTAACAAATTCACAACCCTTTTCAGTTCAAGGGTCAAAGGGTCAACTCTTCGTCAATACCGTCGATGAACCCCTTTCGTTCAAATAAAGATATGTAATTCAAAAAAAATATTGGGTTATCTGTGGGTTTAAATTAGCGCCTTTTCACAAAAATTACCCGTCCAATTGATAGTGCGTGTCAAACCGTGCGAAATTCGAAAGTATGTCTATTTTTTAGGCGATTTACCTGTCGGCATTGTCGCATTTTTTATTCCTTTACCTTATTTTTACCCTTTCCGAATTGTTTGCGCAAGTCAGCGCCTGGCCCACAATTATTTGTACCCTTTGACATGGTAAAAAAAGATCGGATATATTAATATATTTTTTTTTATTGAATTTAACCGTCATTGCACATTATTTAAATTTAAACAGGTGACAGCAACATTGTTATATCGCTTCTTCGAATGTGAATTTCTGTTATAACCAACAACTGAAAATTAATAAGTATTTTGTATCGTGATTTATATATCAAAATCTCCTATATATTTTTTAATTTGCGACGGGAAATGTATCAATATTTCATTAGGGTGTCTGGGAGAACACACTGACAAAAGTGCAAATTGGATAAAAATCGTTAAATAACTACCACTTGATTTATGAATGCACCGAGTGCGTGTCTTCTCCAACCTCATCCCCTATCCTAAAATTTTCATCGTACATACACATACGAACATACTATTTTTTGTTAAATATATTTTATTTTAACTTCAATGGATTACCACGTATTAATGTGGGTCAGAATAGGAATCTGCATTTGCCGGTAAGCCGTTTGACACCTTGATTACATTGGGCTTTCAAATTGGGCTGTTCCGGGTTACGGGTCCTCTGCTCGTGTCAGGCAGAATGATCAAAGGCACCCACTGTTCTATCTGGGTTGCCCTTTCATGTGTCATTTGTTGGGATGACGTTAATGCCGTAGGTGGCAAAAACTAGGTATATCACGCTGGCATCTGGCATATATTTATATATTAATGATATAGTATGATTTTGCGGCAAATAAAATATTTATATTAAAAAAATGAATTTTGGACGCGCTGTATGTGCCATAAAAAATAAAAAGACTCTATGATTCCAGCATTAAAGCATCAATACCTCATCCCGTCGACAATCACGTTTCAATTTCGCCACCCCATCTTGCCATATCGCAGAGGCGAGAGAGTTTACACCCCGTGACGGCACGCGGCCCTGACATCCCTTTGCTCTTGGCACATCACCTCTCACCCCCTCCTATCCGCCCACACTTCAAGGTGAAGTCTGCCTCTTCGGTACCATCACCCACCTCCTGGACGCACATCCATCACTGACAGCATCCAAAGCACAAATTCACCATTATCCACGCGGATAAAATGACCGAATTATCACGCTCAATTTTAATATAGAAGAATTTATTAACAAAGTTACAACAAATTTTCAATAATCATAAATACGCCATTGTCACATCGGCTATGACTTTTCTCCTTTTAATCCCCAATTCTCATCCATAAATCAATTACTACCGAGTCCGCGACGAAAACAACAATCGTCCTTACGTATCCAACGATTAAGGTCGACATTTAAATGAGGCGAAACGTCTATGGTCCAACTTTCTTTCAATAGAGCCGACCTAACACCGTAGGATATAAAATTTATAATTGAATCTCGTAAATTAAAGTGACAGTAACAGTTGCCTCTTCCCTTCCTAGACGGATAATGAGTAAACTTTTGGTTTGAGATGGGGTGACTTGCGGAGGCGTGAACACTGCGGGGGTGGGGGTGGGTCTGAGCTGTTGAAACCCTATCAATGAATTTCAACAAATTTTTAATTATTTTCTCTATATAAATTCCATATTTTATAATAATCAATTTTGTTTGTATGCAGAGATTTTCCGGATCGCTTTTTCCATGACCAACGGCAATATATAGCAGGGGTGGTAAAAGCGTCACCACCCCGACAAACATATGTTACGACAATTTTACACTCTATTATATTGATAAATGAAGCATCGCCCTAACTTATTGTTCCGCTTCTCTAATATATGTAGGAGTTTCACTTTTATATCGGACAAATGGGGGCGATGTTGATCTCTCGCTGACAACTAAATAAATTTGGGGTCAGAATCATATTGGACCAATAACGGTTTAAATATTATTATATTTAAAAACGATATCAGTATTCATTTTTTGCACAATTCTCTTAATCAATTATCTAGACGGGGGACAGTAGACACTGACAAGATAAAAAGTGATAAATTGTTAATATTTATCGGTTCAAGTGAACGAACGAGTCAAAGAAGATGGATGATGGAAATCCAATGGAAGATATTTCCATCAATGTAGTCGGTGTCGAATAAACACTATGTTTCTGCCCTTGTCGGTCAACTGGGATTTGCGACAATGGACTTGTCGGGTCGCATTCACTTGGGAATAAATCGCCATTTAGATTTAGATTTCGAATGTTTGAGTATTGACTTTTGACAATTTGGATTAGATTCCAATGTATTTAATTCAATTTAAATATCCATGAATTGAAATTTAAACCGTTCAACCTGCTTATCTTTTATTATATATAATCGAGAGATATTTGGGAATGAATAAAATATAAATTTTAGATTTGAATCTTACTGTCCCGTAATTTAAAATGGAACGTCGAGTAAAATCAAATACTATCAAACGATAAATGTCCCAACCCCAACCGGATCAAGAGGTTTATCACTCTTCTTCCATTATCAAATCAAATTGATCCGTTGCCGATACCATTCCCGGGTCATTTTGGATTCATTCCTCGCACTTTCCAAACACTCAAATAAAATCCAGCGCCCGCTCAGACTGTGACGATAGTGGTACAGCTCGGCACCGTAGGGTTACAGTCTGAATGGCGGTGCCGATTCTCCATTTTCAATACTTTGTAGTTTACAATGGATTGAAAAGGGGCTGGTAAATTGAATGGGAGGCGATTTAAAAACTAAAGTGGCGCTATCTGACCGACCTCGGACAATGGCGGAATCACATAAATTTTAAAGCAGCCCCCGATCCATAAAAGTCATCCATTCTTGGAGCGGTAATAGCTTAGAGATGGACTCGAGATCTGGGCCGGGGAGGTGTTGGATCGTTACTTTCGCACGGGTCAACAATGGACTGCGGAGGTGGAGGACTACATCCACGCTATCCACAATAAAGAAAATCCTGATTAAACGAACCGAACCTGTTTATCTCGCACTCAAACTATTCTACTGTATAAAATAAAAGGGTTTAGTCTGATTTTAAAATACCGTTTATAAAAATATATATGATAAAATCTATTAGGTTTTGTTTCATTCAAATACCTTATATCTACATATTTTGCTTTGATTATATTCGTCATAATATTGTGTGTATCGTGATGAAACTTGACAAGATAAATTATTTTCAGATTAAAACCAAATCATTCTCCACGTTTATTTTGCATGGCATAGTGGTCGAAAATTTTAAAATATTTTTGTAACGTTTTTTGACATCATCCAATGTGTCAGTTATGTTTTGGATGTCGATCTGTTTTTAGATTCTGATCTTTCAAATGAAAGAATTTGTGTTGGATCAACAATTTTTACGAAATTTCATGTAATACGAATTTTATCAAAAAACTAATGCAACGATTGCGACAAAAAAATGATATTTACATAATTTATGTGGTAAAGCAAAACTGTACGAGTTTAAATGTGTTAATAATAAATAAAATTTAACATTTATTCGACATCTTGTGACAGAAGATGAGAAGTGCACTTTTGAGGATCAGGTATTCACGAATGCTAGCATATGACGATTCTGATTCATGTCTATAAACAATAATCGTACAAAATAATATATGTAATATTATCTAATAAATAAAATAAAATAGATATTCAACGTTTTTTGTGGTTTTAGTTTGTTTTTTTTTTATCTAGCATATCATTATATTTGATAAAATCAGTATATTGCGGTGCATTCTCAAAAACCCATTCCAATTAACCAACGCATGACGCGTTTCATTGGTGCAAGAATTTTCAAAGAATTTTTCGAAGCGATTATATTACGTCAAAAATTTTCCGTGCGTACATAAATGCGATAGTGACATCCGCAAGTGCAAAGATTTATCAAAACAGAGATAAGATCACATTTCCCCCCCCCCTGAAAAACCTGACCGCAAAAATACATCTAGCAATTAGTATTGAAATATATGGCGCGAAAATGTGTTATCATTTTGTACGTTAATTGGACGATAATGACAGCGTCCCTGATAAGACGTGGCGTGTCGCTTTAACCATCCACCGGTGTTAAAATACGCTGGACCCAAATAAAATTGGGCATATGAAGACGTTGTAAATTACTTAACCCTTTCAACGCGGTAAACGAAAAAAAAAAGTTGATTTGAAAAATGCAAA
>JAGXCT010037211.1:182457-218721 GCA_022495035.1 Philopotamus ludificatus | reverse complement strand
GCCGCACTCAGATGCAGAATTGTGTTTAGACCCGCCGCATTGAAAGGGTTAAGATTGGCACTCCAAATGAAAAAAAACGTAAAAAATGTGGTTTAATAAAATTGTTTAATAATATTTATTAATTAAAACTCAAAACAATAATTATACTTATGTATTTTAATTAAGAAAGAAATAATACTAAAAAATTTTGTTTGTTATTACTGTTTGGTGTTGTTGAATTTCTCATTACTATGAGAAATCTCTTATTTTTGTGATTCGGTGCTTGATGTTCAACCATATAAATTTGCAGGTTTTCCCGTTGGAATTTTAAAGGTCGTGTTAAGTTGGGATCGTAAGTGAGAAAATGTTATTCTATACTCTTTGCAAATTCGTATTAAATCCCTCGTGAATTAAAGCAACCGTTAGTTAATAAATTTCCCCATTTTATTTACCTTGTCGCCCATTGGCATTAGCTATTGTGACAGAACATTATGTCCTTTTACGCGAATGAATACCGGAAACACGAGCAACAACGCGGAAAATTGAAAACACATATTATACATAAATACTTTATACCTGGAAATCGTGCTAGGACAAATAAAACGTGTGAAAATGTAGTATTTGTTGTTTTTACTTGACCGTGTAACAGAGATATGTGTGTATTATTAAACATATTAAAATTATTTTATTATTATTTAAATGGCCTTCTAACCCGAAACAAGTCGTTATCCACCTGACAAGCACCAGCAAATACTCATCTGCTGATCTAAGCCTTGATGCCAGGACTGCAATGATCGTCTTCCAGGTTAACTAGGATATTCGAATACGGATCAGGTTGCTAGCTTTAAGTCTAGGTGCTGAGCGGTCAACGCGCGGATTGTAGCAATAATAATCGAAACGAAATTGATGTAGTATTTAATTAAGTTTATATTTTTTGATTAAATATGAAGTTAATAAATGAAAGTTTTCTTATTACGTTAAAAATATGGTTGTAAATTTGATTTTTCGGTTAAAATTTTCATTTTTACGAAGGGGAAAAGATTTTAAGGTCAACATAGTAGAAGCATAGTAACGTGATTGTATGCTACTTGTTCAATCAAGGAATAAGGGTAAACGAGGCAGTGAAAAAAAATACCGATACTTACGGGGATATTCTAAAACTAAGCAGGTGTCATCGGTGGTTTAAAACGTTTAAAAATAGAAATAGGAATCTCAAAGATGTCGCACGAAAAAGACGACCCTGAAAATTAGTTGATTATATCCTGAAGGCGACGTTGGATACAGTTCCTCGTCAAACAATTGAAGAAATATCATTGAAGATTGGCCGACAATGGTTCATAGATCAGGATCATCTTTGTCGCATATGAATATTATACAGGTAATAATTTTGAGTTCCTCATGAACTGACGGAGCTGATGCTCGATCAACAGCGTACCATCTGGGCGTGTCATTTGTCTCGGTATGAAGCCAATGCGTTTTTGCGAGGAATTGTAACTAGGGATGAGAAGTGGGTATTATAGAATAATCCTGTATTAATAAAACAATGGCTTTCTTCCGGAGAAGTACCTGTTAAGTACTTCCGGAGAAGTACCGACCCCTCGACTATCAATAACAATAAAGAAGGGCCTTGTTTGTGTATGGTGTAATTTTTAAGAATACACACTATGAATTGCTTGAACCTTATCAGAACGTTACAGAGACAGTGTATTGTGAACAACTGGAGCGAATAAAACAAAAGCTCATAAAAAACAATCTGTTTTGGTCAATAACAAAAAAGGATCCTTCAACACGATAACGCGAGACCTCACACTGCAAAAATAATACAAGAAAAAATAAGGGAGCTTGGTTTGGAACTTTTAACTCATCCAACCTATTCACCGAATCTCGCGCCCTTGGATTACCACCTTTTAGATCGTTAGAGCATATACTAAGAGGTAAAAAAATATAATGTCAGAGAAGTGAAAACGCACAATTTTTCAATGAAAAATTGAAGGACTTTTTTAAATAGGAAAAGAACAACTGCTTTTACACTGGCAAGAAGTTTTAGATAATGATGGAAATTATTTTGTTGATTAGTATTCAAGATTTTTGTATTGTTCGGAAAATACTTTCGTTTTATCTCATGAGGACCTAATTGTATTTTTTCACAGCCAACTTCACACTTAAGCCAAATAATCATTATATATTTTGACATCGGATATAGCAAGGCTTGCTTATGGAAAAGTTCTCATTGATTCTACGAGTTTTTGGTTGGTACCCTTTCAAATATGGAAAGGGAAAAGCAGCATCTTCGGCGTATTTTACTTTTTTACTATCGAAATGTTGATGTTGAAGATGCACCACGTCCTGGAAGGCCAGTTGAAGCTGACGAAGACACAATAAAGGCATTGATGGATGCAAACCGGTGAATAACAACTCGTGAGATCGCTGAGAGATTCAATTTATCGAATTTGACCGTTCATGATCATTCGAAATGTCTAGGTTTAATCTCAAAATTCCGCATGTTCTTATCCATCTGTTTGGTGGGATTTTAAAAGAATCTTATTTTTTAGCTTCTACCGGACAACACAACGATCAATTTTGAAGTGTACTGTCATCAGCTGGACAAATTTAATGATGCACTTAAACAGAAAAGGTCAGAATTGATCAATAGAAAAGGTGTAGTGTTTTACTATGGTTTTTTAACTCGTTAAAAGCTTTTTCAGCTTGGACGGGATATACTGCCACACCCACCATATTCTCCAGATCTGGCACCTTCTGATTATTAATTTATTCCGGTCTCTACATTTTTTTTAGACGGTAAAACTTTTATTTCAAATATGGATGTCAAAATTCATCTGTATCAATTTTTTTCCGAACAACCTTATATATTGACATATGTCTTAATATGTCTAAAAATAAATTATTCCATACCGTAAATATCTTTAGAACTATGTACATGTCTCTTCCACGTCTATTGCGTCGTTTGGTTTGGTTCTGTCATATATTACAAGAGAATTAGATATTCTATAGTCTGTTACATACATTCGTGTGTATATAAACCTTTGTATGTGCCAGAGAATAGAAAGCCGAGCGCTAAAACAGTTGATATTAATAAATTAGATACGAGTTGCGATCCCACGAAATTAGCACGAACGCAAATAGAACTCACACCAAGTCAATTGGTGCCGTTTTTTGTTAATTATAATTATGCGCTGCAGATACGATTCGAATTGGCTTTCCCGATGTCAGGGCGTCGGCGTCGAGTGGACAGAGACGCCTCTACACTGTTGGAGCGTGTTGTGTCAGCCGTCCATCGCCATGGCGACGCCGAAGCATGTACGTGATTATTTTCGCATTGCTCGACACCTGCGACTGATTGCAGCGGAGGCACCTCGGCACTGCGCCGTGTACGTGCGCACTTGGCCAAATATCCAGGCGCCGGAACTAGTTGGGTACAGCGTCTGGAACGAGCGACGCCCCCCATGGGGACGTTTCGCTAAACCCTAAACACGGCGTAGTCGGTGTCGTTTACCGCATACTTGAATGTCGCTCTGCGCACGTACCGGCGTACTCCGCCACGAGAAACTTGCATGTCAGGCTTCGTGCGAAATATGTGTAACTTTGCATTGTTACTGTCTCATATTATATTACGGAGGCGCCTTAAACTGAAGCCAGTATCTATACCGGAGACACCAGCCTCAAATACCTCGGAATCGATCGAACACTATCCGACAATTTATTTCTTACATATATTTTTTCACATGTTTATTGAAACATTAAACATGATTATAAATTAAGAAAAACCGCCATCCTACTTTATAGAAATTTACAAAGCTGTCTTCTATCGCCGTGGGTGTTGAAGTTCTTTGCGATACGTTCAGTACGTTTCTCCTCAACATTATAATTTAAGTATTTAACATGGTACATAATGTTCACGAAACTTGCTTGATGTTTTTTAGTCAAGTTATATATTATATAGTTTAAAAAATAATTTTATATGAAATTGTTCAAGGGAAATGTTTTTCAAAGACCACTGTGCAAAAACATATCAAATACATATATACAAATGATAATTAGGTTACATTACTTTAAATCGATTAAAAATATGTTGTGTTTTATATCACAACTATATCGAATATTTTTTTTATGCATATTAATATGTTTTTTATTTTTATTAAATTTGATATAAATTACAATTTAAACTGTGGCCGTTTATCTAGGTTCGAAATATTTTGTGTTGTATATGACATCCACTATATTTTAACTATTTCTTAGCCTATTGCCCCAAAAGATTTTTTTAGCTAATAACTTAAAAAATATTTTTTTAATTTATTTTTAAAAAATAATGTATTTTTTTAATCAGATGTAAGATCAAACCTTATAGATGCTTCTTATTCATGTAATTCCCAATGTAACTCATAGATTCGATTAAAGGTAGACAGATTGGAAAGGGTTAATCATATTATTAATTGATAAAACACAATGAATTAGGTTTCTCCACAAAGTTTTTGTAATTTATCCTATAAAATATGACTGATATGGGTTTTCTTAAATTTATGGTATGTGTTTATTGTAAATTTTGGGATATGACTCTTTTCATCTTTCAAGCCCTTCTCGCAAATCAACATTTTCGTATTTTTAAAGGTCTATAAAAAAGGAGTCAAAAGATTTAGTATACTTCTAACAGTATATTTACGCTAGACAAGGGAAAATAATGAATAAATGAATAATGAACAATCAATGGTCCTTGAAATTAGCTTATACAAAATATAAGAAAATAGATGGCGCCACTATCGCTGCAATAGTGTTTCTAATTTATTTTATAAAAGCATTGATGAAACAAAAAAATATTAAAATTAAAAAAAAGTCTGAAACAATAATAGCATTTGGAGCAGGGATGAGCAACCTTTTTTACAACGGGCCGGCTACAAATTTAAAAATGTTTTGCATGGAAGAAACTTGTAATAATACAAACACTGAATGATGAACTTAAATTATATATTTATTAACAAAATAAACCTAATATAAAAAAAATACAGAAATAAAACACTTATTATTAGAAATACCATTAAAATACGACGAATGATATAGAGTCAAACCCTGTTTTACGTGCCCGGAATATACGTTTTCCCGCTTTTTGCGTTCCATTTTTGTTTAAGTACAATGTTTCTACGATTTCCTTCTAATTACGCTTTTTTATCAGCCCTTAAAAAACATAAAAACGGGCTTACACTGTATGTGGAAAATATTATGATTACGTCAAGGGTATAATGAGGCTGCGAAACACTAGGATTTTTTAAAAGTCAAGATGTAAAATCTTTGAAGGGCAGAATATTACTTATTCTAATGATTGGGTTATTTTTAATTGAGTGTATAGTAGTCTAATTGCTATAATTTTGTGTTGGTATACTCTTTTTGTGACATATTTTACAATCCTACTGCAAGATTAATATAGGTTATGCCCTATGCAATATTTTTTTTATAATTTTTGGATCTAACTTACACAAAATCACAGTCAAAGTCACAGTTTAATTAGGCAGACAGCAAATTTAATATATATTTTTTTCGTCATTGTGTACAAAAGAAAGTGGTTATTATGTGTTTTATTATTTTAAACCGTGTAAAAATATAAAAAAGTTTTATTATTATTTCAAAACATAATAACTAGTGTCATGACTTGTAGAAAATAAATATAATTGTGAGAGACTCATTACCGCCGCATCTTAAGAATCTTTATATTGGTAAGTGGTAAACTTAGTTTATTTCTGTCATGTTATTCATCTGTCTTCAAAGAGTAATAAAATAAAAATATATTAAAAAAAATACTACAGAATATTGGACACTCAATTTAATAAATATTAGTTTAAAAATAGATATCAGGATCTAAGCTTTTTTAAGAAATATTTTTTTTTATATTATGCGTAATTTGTATCTAGTTCAGAATTGAACATTTTGAATTTTTGGCTTCCGTATAATGTTTTTTTTGCACATTAGCTAAGATCAAGATACATCTCGTATAAATATGGCATTTCTCTCTAAAAAATATGGTTTTATTTCGCGAATGATTAATGTATGTAATATTTGGTCGTAAACGAGCTATAAGTCACGGTTACATTCGAGTTATTCTTGTCACATATAATAGGAATGACTTTCCATATCGCGCGGCAAAAAGCGTTATTGATATGCGGATGCGGAGGAAATGCAGTGGCGCAAGGCTTAATTGCATTCGAGAATGCATTCCGTGCCCGGCCCAGAAATTGTATGGAGAGTAGATCGTAAATTCGGCTAGCCACAATATATGGCCTTTACGACAAAAACTGAACACACATAGTAATGAAGCGAGGCTGCACCAATAGCCTGATCGATATTAGAAGATGGATTGATATAGCCGGTAGGAGTCTCAGTCTCGAGGAGCTGCCCAACGAGTCGTGACAAGTCTGGCGTTTAAATTTATGTCGCGATCGCTGGGATAGTTGGATGAGTAGAGGGAGGGAGGGAGTGTGATAGAGGGAGTCAGGTATCGATTACGCCATTTGCATTTTAAACCGGGGACGCTTTTTGCATTGCCATTTGTCGAGCGTCAACGAGCCGTCACTGTCTGATGCGCGCGCCTCCGGGTTTCCAAACTCAATTGAAACTTGTTCGTGTAGAACCACCTCTCTGCTTCTGCGTGGTGTTAATGAAGTTTTATGTTTATTTATTTACAATCAAAAAAAGCGTAATTGAACCAAAGAATATTATTTTCTATTATTTTACAATAGTTTTCCAATGAATTAAATCATCAGACTCGCCCCGATTTCAAACAGAATATAAGATATTGTCTTTCGATACTGTAACGACGCCAACTAAGGAAAATTTCCTGGAATGGTCATCCATAATCCAAATTTGGAATATTACATTCTACTGTCTCAAAGTTGCTCTTTGTATTTAACTACTGAGTCGGTCAAATGGTAACCGATTAAAGTTATTGAATTGCTACAAATTCTAGATCGACTCCATTAACGACCACTTCATTGTCGACGTTCATTGTTCTATCTCGTTTCTACACTATCTGGCGTATTTGTAAAAACAAAAATTAAATAAAAATCAATTCTATTCAGTCTAAAAGATTTTATGAGATTGTATATAATATTAGGTTTACCGGAAAGTTCTTTCCGTTTTTATATTAAAACAAAATAATTCATTTTTCATACGTTAAATAAATTTTATTGAATAATATCATTTTAAAATTAAATACAATTGTCTGAAATTTTGAAAAAGGACAGAAACAAGTGATGATCAATGGGTGTTAGATCCGGGGAGTATGGTGAATGCGATAGAATTTTCTAGACTAGATCTGTGAGTTTCTGACGAGTCCCCAAAGCAGTATGTGGCCTAGCATTATCATGAAGCAGTATGATGTCCTTCCTATTGAACATCGCCGGCCTCTTTTCTTGGAGTTCTGTTTTTAAATTATCCAATTTACTAACAGTACCTCTCCGAATTTAGCATTTCGTTCAGATTTAACAGCTCAAAAAGTTTTAGTCCTCGAATGTCCCACCATATATACAATTTTCTCTTATTCGTGCTCAACTTCGGTATAGAGATGGAGGGGTTTTTTTTTTTGGATTATCAATATGCTCTTCTCCTTACCATGTTTTATTAGGTAATCCATTTTTCATTCCCAGTTATCATCCGGTCCAAGAAGGGTTCGATTTTGTTTCGTGCAAGCAGAGATGTGCATTTGATGACTCGCTCATTCAAATTCTTCTCACTTAACTCACGTGGCACCCATCTCGAATTTTCCCCAATTTTCCGAAATTTCCACACCAATCCTAGTTTTCGAATATAGTCCGAAATGGTTTATTTATTTATTGAAGGATAACAATTGGTACATATGTTTGTGCTGGTTTACAGCTCTTTCGATCATAAAAATCGCTGAGAAATTCCGTTTTTAATGCTAATAAAATAGCTTTTAATTTGAATATGCCCCATAGTATCTTCTTTTGTTGGAATTGGATGGATTATTACTTTATTAGATAATTCTTCGTCAGATAAGTTTTCGTAGATGTGACTGTTCACTGTATCATCGATATTCATAACTTCAGATGTTATCACGGTAATGTCGAGATTCAAGTTTCGGTAGAAATCTGTTAATATCTTCTACTAGTGTTTTTGCTCAGGCTCTCATCGCTAGTATCTTTTATTTTATCTTCTTGTTTCTTAACGATTCCAGCTTTTTGAATACAATTTTTGATCGTTATTTCTTCAATTTCACCCCATGCTCTAACAACGTAATGCAATGCATCTAAAATAAAATACCTTAACATTTTTGGGATCTTCTTGTCGTTCTAATTTTGATAATAATATTTACACCAGACTTTTGCGGTGGTAACTTTCAAAGCACGGATTATTCTAAAGTCTAATGACTGCAGTTCACTAGTATAGTTTAAATCGAAAAAAGCTAATTTTATATTCCTTATTGTTAAATTTGTTGGATGAGCAATGATATCTATCAAGGAATAAGATAATTTTTATTTTCTTAGCTCACATTAAATCATCTAAGCTTAAAATATGTTTTATACATACTTTTGAAGCATATTTTGTTGATAAAGACATAACATTTAAAAACGTTGCTTATTTATTAAAACATGTTTAAGCATTTTAGTCAAAATGTCCAGTATTTTTTTATGATTCCAAAGCTTGGAGGCATTGCGGGATGAGGCTTATTTTTACTTTCAAGGATAATTTTATTCAATATTTTTATTACTATTTATAAAATTTATACCATAAAGTTGAATGAATTAGAAGGATTGGAGTAAAATTCAGTAATCTATTTATTAGGATTGGATTTTTTTTTTTTTTTTAATATTTTCTAGCTAAATATTAATTTCAGATCTAATAATAGAATAGATGTAACAAGCAGTTAGAGTGATATTGGAATTTATCACAGTTTTATTAGACGGATTAGATTTTTAGCAAAGTATTAAAGATTTTTCTATGTATTCAAAGTGAATAAAAGGTCAAAGTGAAAATTAGGTTAAAAACGATTTGGTTGTTAGCAAGAATATCTTTCCACATTATTTATTTTATTTACGAGTAAAAGATTGCCAAAAAGGTGAATTCCTTTTCTTAAAAAATAATAAATTAGGAAACCAATATGTCTACTAATGACAAAATACGCCATCGACAATTTTACTAGCATGGCGGTAAACAGTTGATATTTTCAATTATCACAAAATAAATAAACCCAACCAAATAAAGCAAGTAGAATAAATTAAACAATAGAACTTTTTTTAGTATTAGTCTATTAAATTAATTTGTATTAATTAATTACTTAAAATATATATGAGTAGCGTGATAGAAAAAATCACAAGCGCCATTCGCCTATATAAAGGTTCCATAAAGATTCTAAAGATAGGGTAATGAGTCCTTCACACTCACATTTACCGCTAAAATTCACAGATTTTCGCCGGTAACGAAATCTATCGGGGTGCTACCTTAGCTCAGTCCCGGTCAACTTACATTATCAAACTGATAGTAGATAACTAAAAACCATGACATTAGTTAATTATGGATGAAAATTATTAGATGTAATATAAATAAAAACCACTAGTTTTCTTTAGAAGGGTCTCGCAAACTTACAGAAAAATGAAAAAATGTTCAAGGCAAGAGATAAATGCTTACTAAAGTTAATATTCAGAAGTTCTTCTTTTTTTCCTTAATATTCTAGGGTGTGTGGATAGGCCTTTTTTTCTTTTTTTGTCAAGATCACATTACAAATTGTATAGAATTATACATATTATTTTTTGTTAATTATTCGGAATAAGGCAGTAAGAATAAGATGAGTGTAATAGAAGTGTACAGGTAATTATGGCCATAATTAAGTCTGATTTAAATCTAATTCTCTTTTTTTCTAACCTGGATGCTTTTTGAGAATGCATTTTGGGAGTTCAACGTTGTAATATTTTTGTAAGTAGTCGGTATGCTATTGGGATAAGTTGAATGAAAAAAATGAAAAAAGGTATAGCTACAGTTTAATATAGTTCGTTAATTATTGAGTAATATATTTATTAAACGTTGGATTTTAAAATTAAGTTGTCGTTAGACGAAACAACATATTTAAAAGGCGTAGAGGATTTGTGGAATGCTAATTGAATTTTCATGATTTTTTTTTTTAAATTTTTAAGGGACAGTTCACTTTGTATATTATACATTCGAACGGGCTAAGAACAGCTTTGTTATATTTCATTTTTATGTATTGAAAGTAATATACAGAGGTATTTTACATTGTTTTCCATTAATTAAAAATATGAAATGATTTTTGCAGAGCTTTGAAAATAAAATTCCATGGGTTTTTGGGGATTAATTGAATCTATCATATTTCATTTATTTGACGTAGCATGTTGCGATTTGCTTAAAACTAGTATATTTTTTAATAAATTTATATAAGCATAGAAAATAGATTAATTTGATTAAATAGAAAAAAACCTTTAAATAAATATCCTCCGCAAAATATTAAATTACTCGGAATCGCTAATAACTGGGTATTACCCTACGGATTAATCTCCATGGCGATAAAACTATGCCGATATTTCAGGCGTAAATTTTCATAACCGGCACCGCATATAAAATGATTCAATCCCCTTTCGAGATTTCAACCCTATATCCTTTTACTGGATCCTGAAAGGATATACCCCATCACGAGACTGGCCATATATCCCCTGGCTCCATAAACTCTCGGTGCAAAACGGTCAGCAGTATTTTCCCGTTCATTTGCCAGAAGATATGTGGACACCTTTGGGCGCTGCCGGTCCTCTTTCTCTCTCTCATCTGAACCAATGCTTCTCGCTCTCCGCATTACTATTTTTATATGGCAACCCCCTCGTGGTGGTAATGGACGTTTATCACCATTGCTCGTACAAATTCAATACATTCAGAGGGAGTAAATCATTTTAGCAACCCACCCCAACTAGGGCGCATTAGCATCTGGGGGGTTAGGCTCAAAATATGGGTCCATAAACGCAATAATAAAAATAAAAAAAAATGATAATACACGGCCTGTATTATTTTTATTCGAGCTTCTACTTACCAAAAGTGGTCGGGGCGAACACGCTCTTTGTCATTTTATTTATTTATTCGCATATAATTCGCAAAAAATGATAAATGGAGTCTTCTCGTCTGACAATTTAATAGATAATAAATCCGAGACACGTAATTTAGATTGATTAGAGATGTTTTTATTAAATAAAAATTTCGCATAATAATGATATCACGCTAAAACTAATGTTATTCGTCAAACTAATGACGTAATTATAATAATTAATGTCTAAAAAATACGTAATGTAACAAAATAATTACATAGTATTTCTTAGAACACATTTAAAAACAAAGAAATTGCAATATTAGTAGGAAAACTGCCGTGGAAGAATACTCTAACGATCTAAGACTTTCGCACCACTTCAATAAAAAGACTTTCGGATAATAACCCTTCACCACTGTTTAACTCTTTTAAAATAGACAAAGCTCCACGACTCGATCTAATAACCGCAGAGATGTTGAATGTGACTTTTCAACCGCAGTCGAGATACTGAGTCAGCTTTTACTATTGTAAAAGCAAAGTCTATACTGAAAATTAAATCTGAGAAATTAAACATCGGTCTCATGTTAAACCGTAATAAAAAACATATTTTTCAATATAAGTAAAATAAGCAATTAATTATAAATTCACCTTACTATTAATATTATAAAAGCTAATCTCAACAATAATTTTAACCGCAATATTAATTAATAGGCAATAAAATATTTGTAGAAATGACAATAACAATGAAAGCTGATTATCAAAATAGATATTTTTTCTTTTGAGTTTTCACAAATTAATTATTTATAGTTTGTGTTTATTAAACCTAAAAAATCTAGAAAATATTCAATACTAGATTAGATTTTACTAATAAGTGTTATATCATCATCATCATCATCATTTGTCAGCTACGAAACACTTCACTGAGTGTATGGATCTTACCAGACTCTCGAATGGAGTCTCACACGTGATGTGACAACATTCCTTTTGAGTCCATACCGTAGGGACCAAGCTGTCTTAATGCGCGGTTTTTTGTAGAAGGTTTCCCTCTCTTGGCCATTATTAGCATTGGACGTGTCTAAGCAAGTAGAGAGGGTTTGTCTCGGTATTCGTTCTCATCTTCTCTGGGATTTATCTGCTTATAACAAGTCACAAGTGCGTATTACTCTTATCGCATAATAGAAATTCTTTCATCATGAAAAATAAATACTCAAAGAGAGGTCCACTAGAAAGAAGGAGGTGGAGTAAGAGTATCTAGACGTTACCATTAATCGATCAAAAGTTTAGGGTTTTCCTTCCCAGGGCATACTGATTCTGTGGTTCGAAATGCGTTAGAGACCTGTATATGCACATAATAATTTAGTTAATTTTGATTGGTTTGGATTATTAGCAAAAGGTTGCTAACCAATAAATGTTTAGTTATGTAGCTAATCAATAGTATCGCTGTTAATTATTTTTTAGTTACATGGGTTTTTTTCTTCTGAATAGGTAATAGTACTACTGATAAGAAAATATAGTAAGCGGCACGATATATTAATTAGGGATTAGGTTACTAACAGTATATATTTTAATAAGAAAGTGATTTATTAGTTTGGGTTTGGTTTATTAAAAAGGTTTGATGATATATAAGGCAATATATCATATTCTTTTTAAATAACGATTCAGCATATCCTAATTTTTAGCTAAATAAATTTCTTAATTATCTGAATTTGGTTTAAATGCAGAAACTTTCCTATGCCGAATTATGAGTTTTAGGTTAATATCCATCTATTTCTTTAGCTTATCGATATTTCTAAAAAATTTTCGTGCTAAGGAAACCCAATATTGTGATAGTATCTATATTTTTTATAACCAAAGGCTAATATATATACATAATGGTCGGTCTCTATTTAAAAAAAAAACTACAATCATCTTTATCTGTAAGGTTCTTATCTTCAATATATTTTATTTAAAGTGCTATTAGATAATGTATATCCAAATCCCTATGACCGTATCTGTCTAAGAGTAGTTATTATGTAGTTTCAGCTACTTTGCGACCTTATTTTTTTCAGCATTTACTTTTTGTTCATCTTTGTTTCAAACATATTCCAATTTAGAGTGTATTGCCGGCTTATAATTATTTTGTTTATAGCATTATTTGAAAACTCATTAAACGGATAATGTACTAATTGATTTTTCAGCAATTTTACGCCATGCCACTATCCATATGATGCTGATGGAATATCGTGTTAGCTCATCCATACGAGTTAATCCATTGAGTAGATTACCAGTTCAAATAAAACATTATGCACATCGCATTAGCCGCGGCCGGGGCTACGTTAAATAATTCACCTGGCTCATAACTTTCAGCTGAAAAATTCATATTTTAAACGATTCGTCCATTATTAAATCATGCCACGGGGGAAATAATTAAATGCAATATGATGCAGTACGTGTTATTTGGCTACTGGAGTTTATAAATGGACACGGTTAAACCGCAATCCTATTAACATTTTAAATTTGCATAATTAAATAAAACCACCGCTATTTGCTGATCGGCAGATAATTGCAATGACACTTTAAGTGTTGTTTTATATTTTTAAAAAAATATTTATAATTGAAAGTTTTGAGGCTTTTCTTGCGCCATTTATTTGGTTGCGTAATGGAAATGTTTTCAGAAATAAATACAGCGCTTTCAGATGAATGAAAGCGTCTGGTTTTGTTAACCATTTCACTAATTTCATTATGCTATGTAAATTTGGCATAAATTAAAAATTTTATTCGTACCGCATGACAAACTTAAAATTTAAATTAATGTTTTTAGAAACAATGCTTGAAAAGCTTCTCGGGTGATGTTTGTCTTATTGCAAGTAATTTATTCAGAAGATTTTCACTGTTTTCATTTATTCAAATGAAATAATAAATTGTAGTCATAATAATATGATATAGTCATATACAAATAGTTTAACCCCCTGAATATGATTATATCCAAGATAAATTAGATTAATAAGTCAGATTCTGATGTATAATTTGATTTAAATAAATAACAATGTCAATGAAACAATACAATTCATAGATTAAAATATAAAATTTAAAACAAAAAGGTTAAATAAGTTTTGCAATAACTAAAGTATTAATCTTAAAACAATTTTTAGCCAATATTTAAATATAATATTTATCAAATGTTAGTTGTTTCTGGTATTTTAATAAGTAGATATATTAAAAAAGTATTATTCAAAGTAATTACAGATGTAATATTAATTTGAATAACCTCTGAACTTGATTAAAATTTAAAAAAATATATATTTATAATTTAATTATTTTTTAGTTTCAATTTTTTCATTGTAATAAAAGCTCAGTGATTATTTTTATTACATTCTATGATTGTATATATATTTAATATATATATACAGGCCATCAATTAAATTTGATGGAGGTCATGTAATACAGACTCGAATTTTTACGTTTTTATTTTTGTGTAATAACACCGACTCAATTATAAGATATGGAAAATGGAAAATTGAAAAATGGAATAAATCATACAGAAATAAAGCTGACCTTTATCTGCTGAAAAAAAGAGTGTATCGCATTACTACATTAACTTTACAAGAGAAAGAATATAATACAAACAAAAATAAAATTGTGGGATTGAATAATTCCATAAAAGGAATACATTATTATAACAAACTTCGTTACACAAACGAATTGAATAGACTACGCAATTTCGCCAAAATTATATTTGCATTATAACCCGTGTATACCCCGCTGCTTAAATCCAATTAAAATTGTAAAACATGACATCATTCTTCCTGATTGTGTATGATACATACAATGCTAATATGCAAAATGTTGAAATTAAGAATTTATCACTCTCATCTCCGGTATTTGGACAAGTGTTGGGCAAATATGTGCAATAGACGTTAATATCTATGATAACAATGAATCAAGCCCACGCTGCGCAGGCGATGAGATCGGTGAGGGTAAGAGAGGCGTCGCGACGCCTACTACATCCCTGTTTGCTTGAACGGCGCACAGAACAAACACGTCACGGGACAGGGAACGGATTGCCTCACTTATTTATTTCCCTGGAAAATCTGAGATGACTGTGCGAGATAGCGAAATTATTATGGGGGAAAATCTTGCAATGTTTAAAAGCAACGAATATAAGATGATATGAGTGTAATATGTATGCGAATCAAATATCACATAGTTTACCAAAGAGAATTGACATAAAAATTCACTATGTAAATGGATGAATAATAAACTATATGTGCTTAGGATACACAAATGTTTTTTTTTTTAATAAACTAATGTATATTTCGATGAAAAAAATATGCGAAATTTTTAATTTTGCGAGAAATGTAACTACGTTAGTTGATATATATTTGTTCTTGACGTATTTTAACGTTTGTAGCAATACCACGTTCTATGTTTATTGATGCCTATCGTAAAAAGTTTACGTGTTTAGGTGTGTTGGCAAATTTGGAAAGAATATTTGGACAAAAACGTAATTCGTACTAGACGGACATCAAGCTTTGCGACTTTATTCTTTTAATAGGATAAAATATCCATTAAAGGTCATTTCTCCTACTTTTTTTCTGAACGCTATATCAAAATTAGGTGATAAACTATGGAATTAAAATTAATCAAATAAAAAGAAAACAATTTATGAGGTACTATCCATGAATGGATTTTTGTACCATATAAATATTTTATTTTACATAGAAATGTTAACAGAATAAAACAGCAATGAATTTAATATAACAGAATCAAGTATGCATATCAATAGGTTATCCGGAATGCAATTATTCGTGTGTATTATGTATTTGTAACGTATTCATAAACTCTCCATTGAGTTCAGATTATGTCCAGACCTGGTTAAATTATCATATTTAGGAGTTATTTTTTGTTATGTTATTTAACAGCTTTAGTTTATATGTAATTAATTTAATTTTATTATTAACAGTAAAATGTCAAAGAACAAAACCAATGAAAAACACATTCCTTACTACTTTTTGGTTTTTAATGCACTCAAAAGTCGCCATAAAAAACCATCGAAGATATTTATTTTAGTACGATGGATGGATGGCATAACAGAAAGATTGCAAAGTCCATTTACCCAAGATTACTAAAGATGCAAGTGAAATGAGACTCTCACACTAATATTCCCCCCAGTGTCAAACCACGATACTGGTTAATTTTAATAATATTTCAGAATAGTAGGAATTACAGATGTAATTAGTCTTTTCCACTTACATACGCCCTGGCCAGTGTTAAAAAATCGCTGAATTCATAGTTTTCATCAGACACCTACCCAACTATTAACTTTGCTCAGTCCCAATTAACTTACAATTTACAAGGCATATCACTGGTTTATGGTATATTGATGACTAAAAACATATGTCATAAATTTCAATGACAAAATGCTGAAATATCTAATTTAACCTGATCCATGACAAACTGCAAAATTATTACAAACTTTTGTATCTGTATATATTTAAGATATCTCAGTAAACATATTTTGCATACGGTATGAATTGGCTAAGCATAAAAAAATCACAGAAGGACGCGTTTAGATTTTTGTTTGCTAGGTAAAGATACAAACCTTTTTTTGCAGAGAATTTTAACCAGAGATGAGAAATATATAGTTTACGATATAATGAGATGAAAAATGCAATGTCTTTTTAAGAAACAAACACTAGTTTTAACCACAAAGCCTGATTAACAAATCAAATGTTTTTTGTTATGCTTTCAGCGAAATATGATTTTATAGTGGAATTTTTCATTATGGATTAATAAAATTCGGAAAAACCCCAGAACTGTATTGTTGATAACTCTTCTTCTTTAGTCAGCACCCTCATGTCTGAAGATCGTGAACATTCTTGTTCCGAAAATTTTTGATTTTGACTCTCCAGGATTCTCTGCATTCTGCAACCCGCATTACAGCTACTACGGTGGTGCTTGTGGAGGTCTTCATTTGGTCGCTCCAACGAAACGAGCTTCTTCAGATTATTGTTTCTTAAGCAAAACCTACTGAATAGGCAATAGTTACTCAAAGACCAAACAAGGTAACACAATATATTATGCCGGCTTAGTAAACAGTAGCCATGGAAGAGTGGCCATAATACTTCCACCGCAATCATTCCGTGTAAGCTCAATTTCATCCAAGTTTACGCATCAACGACATCGGCTGATGTCAACGACCTAGAATAATTTTCAGCACACTTCAAAATACCCTAAATGATATTCCGAATAAAGATATTACAATTATCATTGTTGATCTCAACGCCAAAGTAGGAAATACAACGGGAGATAACTACCCGGGAAACATCGTCGGAAAATATGAAATAGGGACAAGAAATAGTAAAGGTGAGAGACTGCTACAGTGCTGCACCGAACAAAAGTTATCATTGATTGACACACATTCGACGTCTCTATACATGGGTCTCACCAGAAGATAGATACAGGAACCAAATCGACTACATTATGATTAGTTTAAGATGGAAAACAGCTGTATGTGAACGCAAAAACATACCCAGATGAAGACTGTGGATCAGATCACTAACTGATAGTTGAAGATGTAAAATAAAAACTAAAAACAGTAAAAAACTAAACAGAAAAACGGTTAAGATTGATCGAGGAAGAAACGATAAATAATAAAAAAAAAACAATCTAATCCTGACATCAATCAAAATCAGGATGAAGATTGGAAAAAATTGTTTGTAAATATTTTAAAACACTGCAGAAGAATGTTAAAAGCGAAAAGTTAGAACCAAAAAAATGTTGATAATTAGACAGGGTAAATTAGAAGGCAAAGGAAAAACATTGAAATTTTTCCAATAAGATAATAACAACCCATGAAATAATTAAACAACTGAACCAGGAAGTATTTTGTTTCCTTCGTATTTGCTAGATATATGAACCTCTGATTATAAAATAAAAAACTCTAATATATAAAAATAAAAAACTGCAAAGTAATAAAAAAATATTAAGGTTCATATTTTGCTTCGAAACTATTTAGCTTTCATAAGATTGCGCTCGGAAATTATTATATAAATGAGAAATATCGGTAAATAATAAAAGTTTTTATATTTTTAGATATGGGTTGTAAATAAATTAAAAAAAAAGATTTATTTTATATACAGAAATAGAGATTTCTTTCCAGATTACCTAATGTGTACATAAGATTCAAAATACAGCTTCTAAGCTGTTGTGTACCAAACGTTTTTCTGAAATCTTCCGTGAATGCTTTAATCTGTAAATCGGGCTTTTTATATGAGTGAACAAAACAATTCCTATGACAGAAATACCGCGAATTTATTACAAGAAAGTGTAAAAACAAATTATGTAATTTTTTTAATAATACTTTATGATTGTTCCTAAATAATTATTCATTAATTACGAGCATGATTTTTTATTGATGAGTGAAATTATTCTTCAACGTGTATATATTCAATCTAGCGAACGTTTGATATAAAAGTTCAACTTTGGCTCTTGATTATTGATAATCATTAAATATTTATAAATGTTTCATATTGTTGTCTGCAATGTATTCCATAAAACTAATTTTTTTTATACCCTTACTAGAACGTTTGGGGGTAAAGTTAAGATATTACATGAAAAAACATACTTATGATAGTCTTTAGCTTTTAAATGGTATCTATTGGGTTGATGCAAAATAGATTTAACTATTTTTAAGGAAGAATTATAAAAAAACTAGTCGTTTAAAATGAGAACCTGTTATTGAAATGAAAAATAATTTTGGCAAACACAATATTTGTTTAAATGGAGTTCTATCAGAATCCTTTAAAGTATATCAATCGAGTTTTCTAGAAATGTATTAATTAATTTCTGATTGAATTTCGTATCATTTACACTTTCTAATTAAACAATTGTTTGTTCGTACCGAAGTGAATTGCTTGTTAAATAGCAATCAAACTGAAACAATCGTATAGATTATTGTTAATTTTTACCAATAATTAATTTAATATATTCTCAAAGAATGGTTAAGTGTTTGTTTGTTTGTTTGACTTTTCATGTATGCACTCATTTCCAAAAACAGCTTATGACACACTGAGCTTTGCATGAATTTCCGCAGAAAAAAATATGTAAATCTCCAGATCAATATAACTGTGCTTCTCAAAGTTTTGACAAGACGATATTTGCGTATTTTTAACACGATACATCGAAAAACAACGATTTTTCGAAAATAAAATGAATTAATTCATCGTAAATTGAATGGTTCGTGAATATTTTTTAAATAATACAATATCAGATTCTCGGTAGATCTTCATCTTTTGACGTCATTGACTAAAGTTTTTGAATGACAAAATAAATAATGACCGATCTCGACGCGAGGCTCTGAAAGACATTCGCGTCAAAATCCTTTTGACATTTCAAATTATCAAATTAATGCGAAAATTTTGCACGGCTCTCGCAACCGGGGACAACTTTAAAAGATTCCCGTAACTTTTCTCGAGGTGAAACGTATATTGGACTTTATAAAATGTTGAGCCTTTCAAAAATAAAATCAATAGACGACGGCAAGCTTTCGGCAACTTTTTCAATGAATACACAAATTTACGAGACTCTCGTCAAAGCGTATTTTTTTTTCGAGAATGGTAATTATTGCTTTTTTTATCTGCCAGGCAATGATGTATTGAGTTGTTTTCGAATGTACCATTGAAATTTTCGCATAAAGGGAAGAGGCATCGACTTCCAGCTAAGAAATCGCTTACTCTTCCACTGGACCGGAAGATATGCCTTCGTTGAAATGCTTTGTAAGAAAATGTTCAATAACCGTTCGCTTTGTCTAGAATCTACTGTCAGCTCATATATTTTTCTCTGGATTCAGGAGAAACAAGAAAAGTTTAGCAAAAGAAAAGCGGGACGTGAAATAAAAACAAAAACAGTATTGTTTCACATCATGTCTTTTTTTCGAAAACTTATTATATTATATATGTATATGTAAATTATTATATTTATTAGGTATCTAATGGTATTTTCCTATCTAACTCAGATATAAAAATTTTATGACTTGCTGCGAATACTACTGCTATACTTATAAATGTTTTATGTGCATATTAATCTCAATTATGCTATTACATAAATGTTTAAAATATTTATTTTAGGACTCATTATTTATCTACCTTTATTCCGAAAGTGTATAAATGTTTAGTAATTCTATTTGTGTTGCCAAATTGATTTCAAATAGTTGGAGTTGAATGAAACGTCGAAATCGCCATTGAGATGCAAATTTCAATTACAAATTTAAATTGTTTCACGGAAACTATTGGCGCGTTAAATATTTAATGTTTTTTCATCACACTCGTTTACCCGAAAAAATCAAGGCTGTCAAATGTCAATTATGACATTTTTTTTATTGTGCATAAAAAATGCATTTCGCTACAGTGTTTGTATTTAAAAAAGTTCGTAGATAAACTGTGTAAATACATAATATTTACTGAACAAATATTTTTAATACAAATCATTGCTTAGTCGTAGATGTATTATACAAATATATTTAGCTCCTACGCAGATTCCATCGTCACAGCTATTCGTCTCCTTGTTATTCTTACCGAGTATCTTGACATATGAGATTTTTTTTTATTTATTTATTTATTTATTTATTGTCTACGATGAATGAATGGCATGACAGAAAGAATCCAAATCGCCATTCATCCATATAAAGATTTTTTACAAACATTTATACATATTTTTATTTATATATTATATTAAACACTGTAAAGATACAATTATTCCCCCAAGTGTCGAACCTTACGACACAGGTTAATTATTGTTAATTGTTTATATTATTTCAGTTGGATTGAAATAATATTATTTGTTTTATAAATATTTATTCAATCGCGTATAGATGGCATTAAATTAATTAATTCCAACGCGCCAAACTACCCACATAAATATTTTTATAAAACATGCGGAGGTAATGGGTGTCTTCCTCTTACATACCTCCTGGCCAGTATTATAAAGAATTCCCTGAATTCATAGTTTTCGTCGGGCACCTATCCGACTACTAACTTAGCTCAGTCGCGGTTAACTTGCAATATCGAAAATATATGCATGTTACCTACAAGCCATAACACTGGTTAGAGATGTTTGTTTACACACAAAATAATGTTTTTTAGTATATCATGGTTTGAATTACGATATTTTAAACAAAGTATAAATAAATCGTCTAATAATAATTGCTTAAAAATAATAATTACTAAGAAAATTTAAATATAGTCTGAAATTACAATAAATTAAACGTTTTTCCATAAAAATAAAAGTTTTTTTTAAATACGGTATAAGTCAATCCAAAGTTAAAGCTGATTTAACACAAAATAAATATAGTATTAAAACTTGCTCTATGTCCATAGTCAGTGAAATTATAAAAGTTCGAATAATGAATATATTCCATTATTTTTAATTAACTAGTTTTGGTTTTGTGACTGAATTCAGTTATTTATTTCAATAAATGCTATTAATAATATAGAGAGATAGTAAAAAGGAATATACAATGAAAAATTGATTGATATTTTCCATAGAAATAATAATATATCCTTTTATTAGAAGAGATACTATATTTAAAAATTATTTACATGTGCAATTTATAAAAAATGTATATCGCTAAAAATGTAAGAATTAAAAGTCATAATTAGAATAAATAATTAAGGATTAAGATGAATTAAAATAAAATTTTGATAAAATCAAAATATTTAGTAATAAAATAGAATCATAAAGGTGCAATGTTTTTCCTCGCTTGCATCTGGTACGATATGCCGAGTGCGAGTTAAGCCGTGCAATTGACACGTGCAGCAAGGACTCGACGATCGGACTACCGATTACTACCGAAAACGACTATATTGATTAGTTAAAAAATCCAAAATATCGACCAAATTATCAAGCATATCATGAAAAACTGTTTTTAATCCTAGAACAATCCAATTTTTAATAAAAAAAAATCAAGATATTGATGAAGAATTAATAAATATCTTTACTTGAAATGCATGGGGTCTATTTCCCATTATAAATAGACCCATTTAGAACGATGCGGTTGTTTTTGAGCCGTCGTAACGGATCGGTTAATAGTTAATCGTAGATATGCATAATTTATTCTTTGTTTTATTAATTTAAATTGATTATATATATAATAATAAATTATTTCACTTAGGGTAAATCTTGATTGGAAAAATCACATATAAACATTAATAAAAATTCAAACATAACAGAGCTATATTTCGAGCGTTAATAAATAATAAAGTAAGTCTCCCGAATTGAAGGCCCCATCTCCGCCCATCCTTTTCCAATAATCTACCATAAAAAATACATATTACTTAGTCAAATGGCCATTGCCTCGTGGTTTATTGAAATATCTTAAAATTCTACCCTTAACTAAAAAAAATCCTTAAACTTAAAATTATAAATAATTCAATATTTAATCTATACCAATATCAACCTGACTCCAATTCTCGAATCTTAAAATATATTTTCCTCCTCAGGTTAAGTAAAATTTAAATAAAAAAAAATTAAATCTAAATCAGTTTACACGTCTTAAATGCACTTCTACCATTTAAGTCAACTTAGCTTATTTCTTAACTCCCATAAATAAGTAATGGGGTATGTAAGTAAACGAGACCTATTCCTTTCAATTTTTTATAAAGATATTTATGTAAAGAGTTTGGGGCGTAGGAATTAATTAAACTAATGCTACACATCCTTCGTTGAATAATTAACTATAAACAAATAATATAAATTGTTAATCCAACTGAAATAATATCAATATTAACCAATGTCATCTTTCGACACTGGGGAATATTAGTGTGAGAGACTCATTCCCCTTGCATCTTTAGAATCTTTATTAAATCTTTATAAGGATGAATGGCGCTTTGGAATCTTTTTTATTATGCCATCCATCCATCGTAGTCAAATAAATAAGCCAATAACAGTCATACAATGAATATTTATATGTTTATCAAAATTTATCATTCATCAATGAAAAATAAATAATTTAATATAATTCTATATTATTCTTTCGATTACAATGAACTAATGTGAGTTTTTGATCTGGAAATTATTTTTCTAATGAATAAATAAATGTAAAAATAAAAATGTCTTGTATATTATTTAATAAACCTTTGATTAGTGAGTTATTTACAAAAGTGTTTTCTTATGTTTTGTCGTTATAAATTAAACAATATCAGGGTTCCTCAATATTTTATTTGATTAAATCTAAAATCGAAATTAGGTTCCCTGTCTTCTCTTACGAAAGATGCATTTAGTGTGATCTCGGAATTTTCGGGAGCTTAACAATTCTGCACATATTCACGTAATAGTCGAATAAGGCTAATCAGCATCATCAATTTTCCATTTTAGTTATTCTATTCGACGTCGTTTCCCCTCTCGTAAGTTGAGATGCCTCTTAGAGTCCGAATCTTCTCTGAAGGAAAATTCAAATGAGAGACCAATTTATCCGGATCTTTTATGACTTCTTCATCTTTGCTCTCGATAAAAACGTTATCTATTCCTTCTTCGGCTAGTTTATGCGAAATCTTGATTTCTTTTATATTTTTGATATAATAAAAAAATCACAAGATCAATTTATACCCCATTAGGCGACTTATTTATGTTACATTTTATGTATGGGACATAAGCAGTGCAAAAAAAATCTTTCTTGTGTGCCAAATAAATTTCTGTCGTGAAATCGCATTCGAGGATAGACGCAGCTTTTTTTATTATCGTTTTATTTTACAAATGATATTTTTTCGCATTGTTTACCCAGTTTTAACTAAAAATAATTGATAATCGGAATAATAATTTACACATATTATTGATAAATCTAATATTAAATTTAAAGTATTTTTATTGTTAAAATAAATAATGAATGTGTATTTTATCTCGATTAACACGATGTTCTGCAGAATCATTACACCGCATCAAACTTAGACCAATGTTCTCTCATAGGATAACACAATATTCCTGCATTCAATTTTTTATGTGACGACAAATCAACAGGCCGTACCAATTACAGATTATTACGAGTTATTTCCGGGTAACACGAGGAAGAAATTCGAGCAATACCCAATCAAGGATAATCGTCGGCGAAAATAATTCAGCGGATTAGTTCATTGCCATCCACCGGGCTTATCGAACGGTTCCGACATTTGAAACTACATAATTAATTAAAATATCAATTACGCCGAAATGCAAAATTCATGCCAACAATCGCTGATTAATTAACGCGTTTAATTATATAATTATAATAATTTATAAGGTAGAGTAATATGTTGCGAGTCGACGTCAAACGCCATAAAAATAACGGCTTTGTCAGACAACACTTGACGTCGATAAAGTGTTGTTGCCGCTGGAACGTGCTAACAATCAAGTGCGCTTAAGATGTCAGCAGGTGTATTGCAAGAGATACACCCTGCCCCAGGTGAATACCTACCACGCACAGTGGCAAGAGGTCCTACTATCTTTTAGTTTTATGGACCGATGTGCTCACGGTTAATGGACTTTAACATTCCGCACGTGCCTACAAGAAGCACGGCAAAAACCATAAACCAAAATTTACACTCGCACTGTTTCATAGGAATTTACGGCCTGTTTATTGTTCGGATAAGCACTCGCTTTTATCGTTTGCGAATATCTGCAGTTCGAGCCAATATTTTAAGCAGAGCAATAAAAATTAAATTCATATAAAGCGTGTTACGGCAATCAATATGGCGCAGTATGAATAATTTTAATAACGTTTAAAAAATATTTCATTCAAGTCGATTATCTTTCATACAAAGAATTGAGATTTCAATCTCGACATGCGATAGGGTGGATTTAAATTTTTTTTTAATTTGCAGTTTAAATGTGACCTTTGTGTGATGTATTATTTTCCAACGGCCGTGGATTGTTTCGGGGTTGAATTATTAGCGGGCGTGGAATGGCAATTTTCCAAATTAGTACCTTCATGTAAGAAATGTAAGTAAACATCGGTTTTCTGTGTAATAAAACATATTATCGAACGTTAAGAAACGGAAAAAAATATATTGCGTAATGTGTATACAAAAAAAAATGTAATAATGATGCAGAATTTCGCGCACTTAAAATTAATAGCTTCATTATGATGTACATATTTTTAAAAAATATATATTTCAGACAATGGCTGTCTTTATTATTGAATAGTTTAGCTATCATATTAACGGAGAGCTTATCCCAATATTTGTTTTAGCTGACTGCGAGTGCTAAACGAAGTTATAAATCAACCTTAATTATTAAACTGGAAATCGTTTATCTTTCTCGTGAGCAAATTGCTTTTCGAAGCTTATTCACTCTTAGTCATTAATATTTATATGAATTAATATATTGCATTTTATTTATATAGTTTTTTATGGCAATCCCTTGTATATTTCTTAACGCCAAACTAACTGTATTAGACCCTTTTCAAAGAAGTTTTGTCAAATGCCTTTTATCCATTTATAAATAGCTCTCTTTACCTCATTAAGGGCGTAAAAATGTTTTTCCAGGAATAGATTTTTCTTTTCTGGAACTAAACGAAAATCTATTGAGCTAGCGAATGTAACAGATTTCTATTACCAATATTCCAAAACATTCTTCGTATATAATTCAACGTTAACTGAACATTTAATGACGTAATGAAAAATTATGTGCGAATTAATTGGCAATTTATTGTCGCATTATTTATTTATGAATTATTTATTCACACAAAACAGTCGGATGTATAAATATTATTATTTATATAAATTTATGCTATTTTTTTTTGTGAAACGAACCAGAATTATTCTCATTCCATTTTTATTAATATTATATAAATATTGGTAGGACCAGGAACTCCTCCATATTTTTAGATGCTATAGTCTGAGTCAGTCTGTATCAATACGTGGAGGAAGAAACATCTTTGTGATTTTTTTTATAGAATATTTTATTGCTTTTATGTACATCATTTTTTTTATTAAGCGTAAAAAGCTTTTTTTTCGACGAAGGATTCAACCAAGGCTACTAGAGTCATTAACAAAGTTTAAAAAATCGACAGATATTAATTATAATATCAAAATCGGATAATAGGAGCCTAAAGGACATTTAAACGCGAAAAACGGACTTTTGTCAACAAATAATTAAAACCTCTGAATGATTTAAACCAGACAAAAGCAAATAGCGAAGAATCCCAGGCGAAAATCAAAGAAAATACCTGAAAAGTTTTATCACACCCTCCGTATTCACCAAGCCTTGTTCTGCCAGACTACATTTTTTTTTAATATATATAGAGCACTCCTTACGATAAAAAAAAATACGAACGATGTTGAAAGTTAACTAAACAAATATTTTCATTTGAAGCCACATTTTTTTAACAAAAGGAGCTTTACAAATTTATAATATATATAGAAAGAGTGGTTAATAATGATGTAAATTATATTTTGTATTTTTTTTTTAATAAAGTTAAATGTTGTGTTATAAAAAAGTAATATTATTTCTTGTCCTTCTTATAATTATGCATTTTGTGGAGAATCTAAAGGTCTAGTGTTTCTGTGGTAATCAATGCATAGATATCTTAGGGAGCAAAACTTCTTTCTTTTAATTTTGTCGATTATTGTGAAAGATTTTACTATTCTCATGGTAATAATATTATTAATTTAAGCAAATTGCAAAACACAGCTCTTAAAAAACATATAAGTTTTTTTAAATTATGCCTGAAAGAAATCTACGTACAAATTATAATCAACCATATTCAGAAATGTTTCATATAAATATAATTCGCTGACTAGAGGTTCTAATTAACATAGTTTTGCGTGAAGAAGATTAACGCGGAAGGTACAGCTGCAAACATAGAAGCTTTAAATATCATAAATGTTAAAAATATAACTCCTTAATATCTGCACTATGATTGAGAATGACTTTATATTTTTAGGCTAAATGAAATGACGTACTGTCCAGTCTAATAAATGGATCGGAAATTCTTTATCAAGCAACCATATGCATTTCCAACCTAATGGTATAATGGATTGATCATAGAGTATTAATCAGTTTTACTATAAAACTGCTTTTAATTTTAAATTCTGATATTTTATAGAATATTTAATTTAAAATACATTAACAAATGTCGAGAAAAAACGAAGAAAATCAATTTTAATTTTAAAAAGGATAATATGTGAGCTTAAATAAATATTTATTGGGATTATATATAAAACATAATATAACAAGAAGGTAAGCTATTATTTTACATAAGACAAGAATCTGCAAGTTGACTTATTAGGATACAATACTTGAATAATGCCTTTCCATTAATTAGGTCTTGTGAGAGTTGGCTATTCAGATATTACGTACGATGTTTTAATAATTTTCCTAGTGATATTACGTAACATTCTCATAACTTTGATATAACTCTCCGCAGTTTCTACCATTGTTACGCAAATATATGTGTGTACACAGTTACAGCCTCCGCATGCAGAGTTTGCAATTAACAGGGAGACCCCGGCAGCGAGCGCAGATTCCGAAATTTTCTACGTTATTACCGCGGTAAAAGATAGCATTTCTAGGTGTAACGAAGCATAGTGCAGAGGTTTTACGTTTTCAAAAGCGTCCTCCTTCGGTATCCCGCTCTCCGGCGTGAGGAAACCGAAGTCCATTGTGACGCCGGCATTGTTAACGGCCCACGTCATTCCGCTCTCATTGTAATTCGAGATATGAACAAAAACTAAAATAAAGAATCCACGCGAAAAATTCTAGTTGTTTTCTTTAAATCTATTTTGCGGCACAAAAGCTCGCGGTAGGGGGACAACATTGTTTAGGGTCTCCGGGAAAACAAGACGTTCGCCCACAGGGTACCGAAGTGCTTCCAGAAATAAAACGGGCGCCTATGAAAAGGTTTTCGCCGAGGATAAGTCTCGTAGTAAATAAGAAAATGTCAGATAATCCCGGAGTCTATTTCGCCGACAAATTCACAGTTCTCTTAATAATTCAACGCGCGTAGAAGAGCGGAAAAATATATTTATATATAATAGGAGAAACGTCCCGATTTTCTGACGGTTATTTGTCGGGATTTATTTCGGGAAGTTTCGCTGATTGATTACACCGCGCCGGAATGATTTATGTATTGGAACGTGCAATCGTGAATAATATATGCGATGCGGAATCATTTGTGTCGGAGATGCGGACGAAATACGCGCATTTTTAATATAAATAAGGATGCTGGCTTACCTTGTAAAAGAACGAATACGTAGCCGAGCAGATTTATAGTTCCGCAATGGAGGAGTAAACGTTTCCCGGTCGGTGTCATTCTGCTTTTTAATCCTTGCACCGCTACATATCACAAGAAAATGTTCACATATCTCGTCGAACCTCAGGTCTTATCAATACCGGGCGGATCTGCGCGATTGTTCATTATTTTTATATTTAATTATTAATTATTTTAGAGCGAATGTGATTGTGTTACACATTTCAAGATTACACTAAAAGGGATGATGTTCGTCAAGGTTTTTTTTTATAATTTACACGGCGATAAAAATTAATTATTACGTATTACGTCACGTATCGACGTTTTTAATTATTCACGATCGACAGTGTACGTTCGACAGTTAATTAATTAATTAATCCGTCGCGTATCGGTAATTAATTATTCGCGCGCGCGTGTGCGTGAGGGCGAGTGCGAGTGTGTGTGTGTGCGCACGCGCGCCACGTTTGCGCACCGCTGGCTGCAGCGGACGAGCGTCCCGCGCGCCGCTGGTGGCGCGACTGGCGCCGCCGCCCGCTCCGGCCCTGGAGCCGGGCCCCCATATCATTGAAATCAAATTAACCCGCGCACTCTTCGACGCTTCAAACGCAACAGTCGAACCTAGTCGAGGGCCCCCGTCGAGAGGAGGTCGGCAAAGGGTCAGCGATTGCTTTTGATACAGGACGCTGTAGAATGCATAAGGAGAGTCTGAAATGCGACATCTGAAAATTCATTACTACGACTTAATATCAAGAAAACCTTTTAACTTCTAATAGTTAGTAAGGTTTGTGGAAATAAAAAAAAAAACAGTTTAAGAATTCCCATTTGTATCGATTCATATTTTTCTACGTAATATATTAGGTCCTCCGGAAAGTTCTGTCCGTTCTTAGAATAAACTTTATTGAATAATGTAACTGGCTTCTTGCCTGCGTGATGGTAATTTGTATATTCCATTTAAAAAAATGCCTTATCCCTAGAGGCGGAAAATTTAACCAATGACTGTCTGATATCCTCTTCGTTTTTGAATTTTTTGCTCGGCAAAAAATAATTGTAAGGACAGAAACAAGTGATAATCGGAGGGTGCTAGGTCAGGGAAGTATGGTGGATGAGACAGAAATTCTCAGCCTAGCTCTGCGAGTTTCTGACGAGTCCCCAAAGCAGGATGTAGCCTAACATTATAATAAAGCAGTATGAGATATAAAGATATATGTCTTTCCTATTGAACATCGCCGGCGTTTTTTCTTGGAGTGTTTGAATTGCTGACAGTACTTCTCCGAAGTTAGTCTTTCGTTCGCTTTTAACAACTTAAAATTTATTGGTCCTCGAATGTTTCACCATATACACAACATTCTCTGATTCAGGCTTAACTTCTGTTAAGAGATGGACGGGGCAGGTTTTCCGGATTCACAATATGCTCTTCTCCTTACGATGTTTTCATAGGTAATCCACTTTTCATCCCCAGTTATCATCCGGTCGAAGAAAGGTTCGATTTGTTTTTTTGCAAGCAGAGATGTGCATATGATGATTTGATAACTCATATTCTTCTCACTTAACTCATGTGGCACTCATCTCGAATATTTCCACACCAATCCTATTTTCAGAATATAGTCCGAAATGGTTTGTTGACCTGAATCAAGCCTCTCTGCAATCTCCAATGTTGTCAAAAAAGGATTTTGTTCTAACATGATTTTGACAGAACTTTCCGGTAGAACTAATATTAGGGGGACCCGAAAGAAATCGCGCATTATTAATGATTGTAAATTTATGTTTTTTCCTTGTAGGTTTTCTATTCCTTTTTTGTTGAAAACTTCTCGGTTTTGAATCCAATCGAATCGAAAACGTTTTTCTCTTAAAATGAGTTCCAGTAATCTGAGTGACCAAGTTCTGGGTAATATAAGGGATCTTAGAGATTTGAGTTTCGATTAGGGATCTCAATATATCATCAGCACATTTTTACGACCAGATTCAGGTGCATTATTTAGATTTCTTTTTTTTTATTTGAACCTTTAAACCGAATTTGACATCTGTTTGCTGTTAGCTCTTGAGCACAAATTTATTTAACAGGTTTAGTGGCTTCGCCAACATTTCAGCTCTGTTCAAAAAAGTAGCATACAATGCCTGATGTATCCTTCGTCAGTTTTGACATTTTATCATAAACAATAATATTTTATAAATATATAATATAATTTTTCTTCACTTATTTTAAGGAGAGGAAACAGTACGTGATACATGACTCCCTAACGTCATGTATTTACGATGCAACTTCAGGAATCCCACAGGGTCCTAATTTGGAAACATTATTATTCGTTTTATTCATAAACGACATACAGCATGTTTTTTTTGTAAATTATCACTCTTTGCAGATGACCTAAAACTATTTAAAACAATTACCTTAACTGTCTCTGTCTGGAATGTCTATGTAAGTCTCTGAATGGGCATCTGCTAATCGTCTTCCGCTTAGTTGGAAAATGTCAGGAAATGACAATTATGAGATCTAAAGAATTTCTAAACTTTGATTACATACTTGGGAATGTAACTCTTCCCAGGCAGTCGTCAATTAAAGATCTGAGAATTTTGATCGACTCTAAATTAAATTCAAAATTCAAATTCAAACTGAATGAAAAATAATATAAGCAGCTGATTTTCTTATATCTTATCAAAAGCTGGAGCAAATTCTGAAAATGACATAAATTGTAGATTTTTCGTTATTCAGTCAAACTTCAGAATATTTAAATATTACTGACTGTCATAAATTCATATTTTTTTTAATTGATTATATTTAATAAATTCTATATTATGTGCAAAGTTATATAGATTTTATTTATACGAAATATTATAATAAATAAATGACTATGTACGAAAATTTTAAAAAGTGTCTGAAAAACAATTTATTTCCGATGATAAATTTTGCCTAAATTGACAGTTTATCCGCCTATGCTAGCTATTTCCAGGTTTTTTGCTAGAATTCAGCTTAAGGCATACTATCTAGTGTCGAATTTGCTTTTGAAGTATTTTTTCCTGTAAACCTGTGTTCTTTTGCGTGTGATACTTGCACTCTTGGGGATGCGAGAAATCTTTTTCTGGGGTGTGAGTGGTAAAAGTAATACTACTAATGTAAGAAAATGATTACAGTATATGATTCTATACGTTTATTTGTATATACATTTAATGTCAAATTTACTAAACAAAAGTAGTTCTTATTGTAAAAATATATTATTTTTGAAAAAAAATAAGATAATAGTTAAGCCATAGAAGAAATTCTATCCCTGTTTATTCTATGACTGCTATTTTAGGTTTTAATTGGGATCTATGTAAGTAACGATAAATATTCTTTGCATTGTTTATAAACTGAGTCATCATTATTGATTCTGTACTGTGTTATAAATTAATCATCATTGCGGCAGTCATCAGCATAATAATATGTGTACCATATAACCCAGTACGTGATGTAAGCGAGATAGATATATTAGAAGGGCACGGCAAAAGATAAACGGCGGACATTATTATTTTTTAAAGATATTTATGCGATGTTACCTGGCACATGGTATGATCGGCGAGGAATATGTTAGAAAGGGGCGGCAACAAAACAAACGGCGGCCATTTTTAATATTTTAAAGATGGTCGCTTTTGTCACATGTTAAGATTGGTACGGAATATGTTAGAATGCAACAAAAAAAACTCTATTATTATTAATATATAGAAATAGATAAACAAAAATTGTAAATAATAAATAAATATCGCATTCTGCACAATAACAAAAAAGATTATAAAACAAAATTCGTCTGCATAGCAACCGATTCCAGCATTCAATTAATTATGAATTTGAACTATTATTATTATTCGAAAACTATTATTTAAATTGGATCAGATTCATGTTAATTTTATTCGGCCTATAAAAAATACATCTAAATTGATATAAACGATTGAAGCAAGTGATAAAAAAAATATAAAAGCGAAAATTGATCCGTCACACAAAGCTCTTAATCCCCGAATCCTACACTGCACCTGAGTAAATCGAAAAAAGTTTGTTTTGTTTTATATTAAATGTCAATAGGGATTAAATCTGGAATTATTTATGTAAAAGATATTTTTATTCTAGACATTTTTAATATTTAAAGCGACGGTTGCATGTGTTTGAACTAATGCAATTATTTAAATAATAAACTATATCCTGCGCTTAACAATGTACGTATGCGCTCCCACTCAATCATGGCCAGCTCAGCTGCAATTGAATCCTTTTGCACAAATTGGCCTCGCATTTTTACACTGCGAGCGGAATCAGCAATCTACCTCCATTGTTGAGGTACTTGAGCATAATTGATGCAACAATGAGACTAGATTTATTAGTTTAGCACTGTGCCCGTAATTGAGATATGCAACAAACATCTCTGCGAGATGATTGATTGTCTGCATTTGGACTTCAATTCGATCATTGTTGAGGCATGCAACACGTGACGCTACACTGGAACTCGGTCAGGCAGCTCACACGAACCTCGTTAGCAATTCATGGCTTGGGCAGAGTGGTCATGAATCGTATATTTTGGATCTATCAATAATAAATTGCACGAGTGTCGTGTCGAATCGAACGATTTTTATGACATTTCACCAAAACACAGAATTTTTATCTCTATAAAAAGCACATCATAAAAAGTCTGCATTTTTTTTCAACATACATATATTGTATATATTCTATTATGTCACAATGGTTACTTATTATACTAAAAAAAAAGATTGTCAACAAAGGAGCGAATATAAATATGTGACATTGAGTTACTGTTGTCCCTAATTACATGTTGCACGTGTTTCCATCATCATCAATCACTTTACATTTAAAATCGATGCTCTTCATACGCATTAACGATTCCGCCATTGACCAAAGATACAATGGAAATATTCTCACAGAAAACCCAATACGACCATTATCATATATCTGCATATTAATGAAGTGTACAGGATTTAAAATCAACTAATTAAATGGTATATAAATTATATAATTAATAAACTAGAATTCCCTCAGATTAGAGAAGATACAAAAGAAATTTCTTAGGTATCTCTACATGAGGGAGTTTGGATTCTACCCAAGTTTATACCCCACCACATGGATACAGGGCTGCCTTAGGTATGTAGCCCGTTAGAAAAGAAGATCGATTTACTTAGAAAAGCACTTCTTCAAACTGTTGGTTGGCGCAGTCACGACCTCCCTGTACTGTGCGAGTTGCCCTTAAGGACGCCATCTCACTACCATCGAGCTCATTTGTATGTGATTTTTCTTACGCCAAATTTGAGGACTCTCAGAAACTCGCCGGTAACTAGAGCTATTACTCTGCTCAAGCACTTGGTCAAATATGTAGATATATTTGATCGTCGTTTTGTTGATATTTTATGTGAGATTCTTTTCTTTCCTTTATTGTTATATGTTATTTATTTCACGTTGCTATTATGTTTTTATTCGTGATGGCGACCTGGGTTATTCTGTAATGTCAATCACGCATTGTCTTTGTGAAAACAAATAAAAAACTCTATTGTTATAATGGAGTGGTCGGTAAACTCATTTTTTTTACTAGAACGGTGTTTTTAGAAATCTGTAAAGAATACGAACCCTGAATAAAGCTAGGTATTTTTAAGTTATACTTTTTTTATTATTAAATTTATAACAATGTTCAGTTTATTGTTACCTTGCATTTTCTTGGAAAATCAGGATCCAGGTTCTCATCAATAAGACGATTTTTCAATTAACTTTAAATAAGGTTCATGAAAGATTGCTCGCATGAATATGTAAAGCCCTATGGAGAAAGAACAGCAATTGCTAGTTTTTTTATCTGATCATACGAGTCAGGAATACTATTCCAGATGTTAAAAATCATCGTATTTTTATTCTCCAGATCCTTATAGCAGTTCGTTAAGCATAGAATAGTTAGATTTTGAAAGTTTTAATAACAAAATTATTAAAAAAAAAATAATTACGTTTCTGTAGCATTAAAAGGTATTTTTAATTATGGTTTTTGAAAAAATCCTGAAAAGCCTAATCAGCAAAAAAATTAAAAAGTCTAAAAATTATTGATTGACCATTGATCTATATTAAATATATGTTCTGTTATCTAGGAAGCAAAACGTTTTAACACGTTTCCTCTTAAAATCCAACGTTCCTTGTTTTGCAGGAGTAGATCTGATTACTTTTTCTTAATTTAAACTAAATATTATTTTAATTAGTGATGATGAGAGCTTTAGCTAAATTATTTTTAGAGATACGCATTGAAGTTTACTTAGATTAGTTTTTTTTTGTAATATTCCAGAAGCAAAAGTCGTACTCAAACAACTTTTTATAGTTCTATCTTCCTTCTAAAAATTACTCATGATTGCTAGATACTTAAATAAACTTTTGACATAAGTAAAAATCTATTCATTACTGTTCGATGTTAAATGTTCAACAATGCCTGTTTATTGAATTCTGCATTCTAAGATTGTTATATATTATATACCTAAATTAAAAGCATTTAAAATGTGATGCTACCAATGAATGTTAAGGATTTCATAGACGGAACGCCCGATCTTTTCCATAAGGAACACGAGCTTCTAGACACTGTAAAATTAATTAATTTGGATACAATATGAAGTATCGCCTTCTGTAAACAATCATTGAGTAAAAATTAAAGGTAAACATTGGCTTAGAAGAATGAAACTATCGTGGCTAAGCAACATTCGCAACTGGACCCAATTAGGAGCCTCAGAATTGTTCTAGCTCGCGTCACATAAATAAGATAATTATTTTTAATACCATTGAAGTAAATAGTGATATCTCAAAATCATTCTTTATTATTTATATCGCTAGAATTATTTATACGATGAGATATTCTCGAAAATTGCTTGATTTTCAATACTTGTTCAAATAAATATTACATTTTTCAGCATCGTTGTTAGTATCTTTTGTTGTCTGCACAATTTTATGTGTTTTTTTTTTGCTGAAAAAGATGAAGTATGATCAAAGCTGTAAATACGCGGACCAACACAGACCTGTCTCGACGAATAACACCACTAATCCTACAAATTAGTCTGGTTCGGAGCTTCGGCCATGGATTTATGGTTATTGTTCTCCTTTACGAGATGTTCACACACCAAAACCGATAATAACATCAATATTTATACCGATAGAAAGGTTAATGGCGAATCGATGGCGCACACACCAAACCAGTAAACGGCACTCGAGATTAATCGCGGCAATATTGCGTGAGGATACCGACGCACGTGTGTGAGTGTGTGTGTGTGACAGCTTTAGCTGGCCGTGTTTCTTGTGGCGTGTTGCCGGAAACATGCCATCGAACCAAACTTTTATTCAGCCCTTTGTCATATACGTGTCGTTAATCACGATATGATAAATTTTAATTTGTCAGAGTAGTTTGCGGCGTTTTTTTTATTTTTATTTTCGGTTAAATATACAGATTTATTATATGGATGTCAAAAAAAAACATTTTTTTGCGCATTTCTGTCGTTTTTACGACGCCGCATTATTCCAGCAGACAATGGCGAATTTTGACCTTTGGAAATGACAAACAGGCAATGAAACAAAAAACACAAATATCCCGACGAAATATGAGTTAAAGCTTTCAATATTATTGTCCGCGGATTGGATGAAAGGGAGACAGGGTGTATGGGGGAGGAAAGGTGTTGACATTAGTTGATGGCGGTCTGAAATCCGACCGACAAATGCCACTTTACACTTTGTCATCGAGAACGACGCCTCTGTACGTCCTGGCGTCAAAACGACAAAATTTTGTTTATTTATGGAAATATCAGGGAGTATAAAGTATTTTAATATTACTCCATATATTTATTTTAATCCAAATATGGGTATTGTGTCTAATTCCAATAATAGATGGCTTCAAATAAGTTCGCTACAAGAATGAAATAATATCGATCAAAAATAGATTTTTTGAAATGAAAATATTTGTTTTACTATTAAATACTATGAATGAATTATAAAACAAGCAATGATGGCTATCATTGTATAATAAATGTTAATTAATTGTTTTTCTTAATAGCTTTATCAGGA
>JAGXCT010037211.1:100969-164085 GCA_022495035.1 Philopotamus ludificatus | reverse complement strand
GTACCACATAATCTCAGTGACCGAAATAAGGCAGACCGAATGTCTATTGCCACAAATCTTCTCTGACGGCATAAAATCGAGCCATTTTTGTACAGAAAAATAATAGGCGATAAAAAATAGATCACATGAAAATATTGTTTGCAAAAGACAATGGTTGGATAAGGATCAACCATCCCTACCGGACCCTAAAGCTAATTTGTGGCAAAAAAAATGTATTGTATGTATGATGGGATCGTCGAGGAATAATTCACCACGAGCTGATGAAGTCTAACGAAACGATTACTGCCGATACATACATTCAGCAGCTGCAAAGAGTTCCCCGAAAAACTATTGGAAAAGCGTCCTGCACTCGTCAATTGAAAATGCGTTATCCTGTTACACGATAATGCCAGACTACACACGGCAAAAGTGACTCAAGAAAAAATTCTGGAGCTCAACTGGTCTGCTTTGCCACATCCACCCTACTCCCAAATCTTGCTCCTATTTTTAAATGAAAAAACTTTCAAGTCAATCAGGCCCTCGATACTTTCTCCAGTCCAAACCTACCTCATTTTATGTGAAGGGGGTCGAATTTGTTAATAATATGGGATAAGGTTATATTTAATCGTGGTGAATACATAATAGATTGATTTAATTTTGTCATATTTTAAAAGCAAAATAAATGTATGATAGCAACTCGGAACTTATTTAGGACTCAGCCTCATAACGTTGAACGCGACTGAACTAAGTTAGTACTCGGATAGGCCAGTCTTTCGGAAATCTATAGATTCTAGGGGAATTCTTTATTCGAAATCGTGTTATTTTTATGTACGTCTTCGAGATGCTATATTTAAAAAAAATCAGCTTTAAGGCAACGGATGAATTATCTGATTGAAAATTGATAATTAACTTTTATTTACTAACCGTAAATAGACTTAGGTATAGTTGAACGCTACAATTTGCAGCGATCGTGTCCAGTTCGTTATGATGATGTGGTGGTTCCCAAGGGTGGCCAGCGTAGGGCGATGATACGATGACCACTGAGGCTGAAGATATCCGATACATTGAAGGGGCTTGGCGCGAGGCTTCTCTGATGTCGTCTTACGGCGAAGATGGTCTTCGGAAGCGTAAATACGATGACATGCACTATTACTGACTTAGCGGAAGCAGAAGAGGTTTGCAGAATTATGATAAATCAGATTTTTCATCGTTGAGAGTATGCGACCCACGAACTGAGCTCCAGTCGAGAATTTAGTCTGCACAATACTTTTAGACAGAGTCCAGGAGAGCTTCAGCTCAGCGTGAGGCTCCGATCCTCTCTGCTGTTCGATTCTTGGTTACACTATTTTATATGGCGATAGCGGATACCTTTTCCACTCCTGCCGTAATTGTTTTTATCTGTGATATTGCTGAAAATCCAGAATTAAATCTGGTTATGCTTAACAGCCATCTTCATAAATGCCAGCTTTTGTTTATGTTTTTAACATTTGTGATATTTATAAAAATGTACTGCTTAAACCTGTTTTTGTTTTGCCAAATTAATAATTTGCCTCGTAATCAGTAGAATTTTTTTGACCACCACAAGTTTGAGTGACACTGATCTAGATAACTGTTCTTTAAGGGGTAGTCTGTGAACTAAAAGTTCTAGTCGATTCTATCATATGTTAGCTTTTATACTCTAATCCCCAATGGTGGTTAAAAAGCGCTGAACACATTTTTCTGTCCAGATTTACAGACTATTTAAATATTCCTACGGAGTTTAGAATATAAAAGCTTCTGCTTTGTATGTCTGAATAAGATTGCTGTATCATCAGCATAAAAAGCTGTCATCGTCTCTTCAGAATATTGCATAGTAGAATTTTGTAAAGAATTTCTTCAAAATATTGCTGGTTAAGATTGTGAACAGAAGTAGTGGAAGAACCAAGCCTCCTGAAGTTATGGATTTATTTATATATTCTTTGTTATAGTGATGTCCTACAAAACATGCTGACAATAATTAGTTAGAACTTATTTTGTTATTTCAGAGATGAAAATGTATTATTTAAATATATAAACTATATTTCTATACCCTGATGTCTGAGGATCGTGATCATTTTTGCTCCAAAAATTCTTGATTTTGTTTTTCCAGGATTCTCGGCATTCTGCATCCCGCATCGAAGTTACTACGTTAGAGCCTTTGACGGCCTTTACTTGGTTGGTCCAGCGGATGGGCGTCTTGCCCCTTCCTCTGCGCCCTTGTACGTTTCCAAGCGAGATAAGCTTCTCTAGATTATCCTTTCTGTTGGCGAGATGTACAAAGTATCAAAGAATCCTTTTGAGACATATGGTCGAATGTCGGTCTTCTTTGTAATTCCCCATATATTTTAGGACTGACACGTTTGTGCGCTTAGCGGTCCATGGTATTCTCAGCAGACGTCCCCAGCACCACATTTCAAAGGCGTCAATTTTCTTTTTCAAATTCTCTCTTATGGTCCAGGTTTCTACGCCGTAAATAAAAATTGAAAATACCAAACTCTGCACCAAACGTTTTTTTGGCTTTTTAGATATCCCCCTATTTTTCTAAATTGTTGATAGCTTTGTCATCTCATTTTTAGCAATGCCTATTCGCCTTCTTATCTCCGGCTCACAATTTCCGTTACTCGTAAGTAGTGATCCGAGAAAAGGTAATTCTTCAACCCTCTACAGATCTGGATTGCTGATTACTCTTGTCAAAGATCATCAGCTTGGTTTTAGTAATGTTGATCTCGAGTTCTAGTTTTTTACTTTTACAGATATTTTGAGCAGATCGGCCATAACTTCTTCGTGGGTGGCTGGCTATCAATGTCGTATAGCCCGCATATCTGAGGTTTGATTTTTTTTTACCCGATTTAAAATAGCGGGAATTTAAAATAGAATAGGATATACAAATTATATTTTAAGGTAGATCAATTTTTTTATTAAAAATTCACTCAAAGGATTATTTTTGTGAATCCTATATAAATGTATTAACACAAAATATTTTTGTCTTATTTAGATTATGACCGATGTTAATAATGATCATAAGCAGTTAATAACTAAAGTTCGTGATTCGAATCGACTAGCATTCCTTTCGGTAGAGAATCGGCGGAGATCGCGTATAGTCCGCCACGTGGCAAAATACCTGTACTGGGTTAGAAAGCTACTTATAAGTATTAAATATTTTTTTTTATCATTACAATTTTTAATTAATTTATAATGAATTTGCCTAAAAACAAACTTAATAATTATATAAAATAAACTATTATTTTATACATTCAGATAATCCATTTATAGACGCGGTAGTTACTTAAATCGATACACTGACCACGGCACAATTTACAACATCGCAGTTTCCTTAGACCACCACTCTGCACAAACTCGTATATATCATCGATAGTTTCAAAACACGAAATATTACCACCGTAATCTGGGAGCAGGAGATGGTATCGGCAGCGGTTGAAATTTACACCGGGACGTGTTCCTGTTTGTTTTCTAGGAATGGCGCCGTTGGTTTATGTGTATTTAAGAGAGTCATTATATCTTTGCTCACCTAGCAGAGCGCCGGCACATTGGTAACATAGTGCCGGCACGTCTTCGGCCAGATAAGTGAGTTTAGCTGGGAATCCAGTTACGCCAGAGTTCCAGCATCCAAACGGGGCGAGTGTGCCCACTTGTACCCGGGCAGCAGAGGAGACAGACGAATAAATACCATTACCCGGCCAGCCAGTCCACTTGCTGCAGGTATACGGAAAATTACCGAAGTTGAATGTACCCGAAGCTTTTTAGGTCAGCTTTAAGCTCAGCTGATGCCGTTTCATCTATTTATATATTTTTTTAAATATTTAATGTGGCGCATGGAAATGGAAATTGAATGTAAATTGCTGTAATTTTTTGCGGTATATAAATATTTTCACAAAAATAATGTACACTGTGATGCTTTGTGTTTTATTCAATGACTTATGTGCATAATGTTGCCAAAATTACCACACTGAATAAAATATAAATAATTTTCATATAAATTAAATGATGAATACGCATACTTTGTCTCGTCATAAGTAGTATATATAATAAAAAAAAATACATTACTACGATACTAATTTGTAGCAAACTATAACAAATCATTGCAATAGACTAGATCAGTGATTTCCAAAGTGGTCCACACGAACGAAACCCATTTAATCTGGATTTCGCACTAACAAAGTACTTAATAAGTTGAGCTGCACCTTAAGTGATTATTATTAGAATATCATCAGTTATGGTTTCAGAAAAATATTTCTATTGCTTATCCTGCAACATCGTAATAAAGTTTTGATAGCTTTTTAATCTTCGCTCCTTGTCAAAAGAGGTTTTAGCGCGGTTGCCAATCTTCTCAAGAAAAAAATAAATCGGTTGTTTATTATTGAACGTTGAGATTTAAGATAACCCATTAATTTTATTCCAGTTTTGGTCGAATTCAAATATTTTTTTTATATTAAACATATATTTTGTAATTTTAAATAAAAATGATGAATAAATAATTAAATATTTGTACCCCGATATATGAACACTTACAAAATATACATACTGAATTAAATCAGGGATGGACAAACCGTGGCTCATCAATGATTTTATGGCTGGCTACAAGCTGCTGGCAAAATCTAACAAATCTATAAAAAATATTAGACACTTTTCTTTAATTCTTCTATATTTTAAAATTTTCTTGTTTAGTTTTCACTTATTTTTCTGGACGAAATTTTTAATTTTCATCTAAACCATAGTTTTTCGGCTATGCTGCTCTGTTTTATAACCAAAGTTATCGACTTTAAGCCAAAGATTTAAATGTTCCGGCTATATGAATTATTTTTTTAAAAACTTCATTATCATCTTTCCGTTAAACATAAAAATCTACAGTTTTAAAAAACATTTTGCTTAAAATATCTAATTACGACCGCTCCAAAATCTAACTATATCGGCTCCAAAAAATACATTAGAAGTTAATAAGCTAAGGGGAAAAATTATTGACTAGATTTATTAATAACCTCAAGCACAAGTATAAATCCAAAATATTTCAATTAGTATTTAGCACTATTAGAAAAAAGGCTATAACAATACTGATAACAAATATATCGAGAATTTTAGGAGAAACAGATAACAATTTTGATTACAATTGTTAGCTGCAATAAATACAATTTTGCACAGACAATTGTACAGAAAATAATTCTAAAGTTAAACATTTTATTCAATAATTATACAATGGCAGCATGTTTTATTATTTTAATAAATATCTTTTCTTTAAAAACGGACCAAATTTATAAGAAAACTTTATGATAAATGCTTAGCATAAAAATGAATAATATCTGTAAATGTAAACTAAGGTAAATATATTTTCTTATAGAAGTAGATATCAAATTATTACTGAAGAACCGTAACTTTTGTTAAACTTGTACAATACGACTATTTTTTAAAACCGTGCTATACAAAGGATATATCACTGCTAAACCAAACCCAATATATACTAAACTAATGAGTATATTTCGCAGTCGTAGTAGAAAATATTATATGTTGAACTCGATGTTATAAATACCGTTAAGTTTAATTCATTAAATTTATCTTATTTATTATCTTTATTGCAACTTTTCTATCCCCTTTTTAAATAAAATAAACTTGAGATTTCGATTTTTTTTTGAATCGTGAAGCGATTACATATTATTATATTTTTATATAAGATATTAATCCACTTTCCTTCATTTCTGAGGATCGTGACCATGTGCATGATTTCCATTATGGAGGACCATGGACATGGTTTTCATGGGAATATATAGTGCAGTGGTTTCCCGTTGCCTTCTGCACCGCAGTGAGATTTTGATTAAAATCCTGTATAATAATAAAACTGATTCTTAGTTAAGTGAAAGATGATCACGAGAGTTCATATTCCCTTGAATATTTTTTTTATAGGATTTTAGATTGAACATATAATTGAACTATCTTTCTACCTTTAGGATAACTTAACATCTCTTTGTGTGATTTAAATTTTGAGGGTTGTATTGTTGCTGGAATCTAAATTGTATGATTAATTTAAAGATTAATGATATCATTTTACCGTATATCTCATTAAAAGCCATTAGTGGTCTTGCTGTTAATCAAGAAGTATGCAATTTTTGGTCCCATTGTTAATATATTACACATATTGATCCTAAACATTAAATATTTATTCAAGATATTAAATAAAAACATTTAACAACATCGAATAGCCTGATTTATTTAAACTTATTTAAATATTATCGATGAAAACTTTGAATAATGTCTTTAAAAGAATTTGAAACGGTGAAATACGATTTCGTCTACGAGTATACATCACGTCGACGCGATCTAAATAATTTAAATACACCATACATCACGTTTAAATTCAAAACATGATGAGATATGAATTGCATGTCACGGCCGAAAATTTATATATCCCATTCCCGGCAACAGAGAGCGTGTGTTGAAGAGTACACGTGTTTTTATAGACACGATGCCGGCGTGTCCACGTGCGAATAATTTAGACGCCCTCGTCCGCAGCGAAAGTTTTGCGTGGAAATCGCAATATGTATTTTTCTCGATATATTTACAGAGACATCTTATTCGGGGCACGCGCACCCAATCTCCGATGAGGGTCGACAGTCCGTCAATCGGAAAATGTAGTTGAAACTTACAGCGGATACATCCGTTCGGGGCCTGAGATTCGGATAAATTTTCACGTGCGAATCATATTTTAATAAATCGAAAAAAATATAATGTATTGGACGTTCGACAAGTATTGAGAGTGCGAGGGAGTATTGTAAAGACTCGGTCCCAATAGCCGGATTATCCTCATTCAGAGTCCAGTCTTTCTCAAAACTTGCAGAGGTAAAACTTAGAGAAGGTGTGGCCGTAAAAGTTGCGTAGTCGCCTCACTTGACACCGCTTGTTTGCGAAAACTACTCCGATGACAAAATGTTATTGAAATGACTTGCTAAAAGTTTCGGGTCCGCTTGTTATGCTCGGAGAAAAAGGTCCTTTACAGATATAAATAGGATTTTCTGCAAAAAATCTCGTCTTCGGGAATTTAAAAAAAACAAAAAAAAAATACACAAGCATGACTGTGAAAAGTGGGGTAAATACACACGGCGAGCTTTACTTTACATTTTTTTCCTCACAATAGACTTTTTTTTATTATATCGATGGCAGCGATTCAGCCGAGGAATATTTCATCCCCAATGTCAAAGTATTGTAACCTTTGCGGTCAAAATCTCATCGCGAGTTTTCATAACAAATTCTTATGAGGGGCTATAGAACTGCGGTTTTGGCCGACAGACCGCAGTTTTCGCCAGTTGCGCCATTTCGCTTCGCGGTATTATTTAATAGTTCGTATTATTCAAGCGCGTCTTTAATTTCTAAACCTAATTTACAAATTCTATTTTATATTCTAATTCATATTAAATAATTATGCTTCTCTGAAAAAAATATATTTCACAAATATTTGAATGTCGACACAAGACATTCAAAATATCGCAAATAAGATAGATGCTTTAGAAGTCATTGACAGTAATGTAGATAAGTTTGACTATTCTTGCTAAATATATAGGGTATTATTATTTACAATGTACTCCGCAAGATTCTTATGATTATTTTGAAACAAAAAAGCTCTTCGCATTTATGTATACGTATAAAAAAAGCTAAATAATAATAAAATTACAGTCAATTAAAAGCCATTATTTTTAGATGGTCTAGTTTGATTTAATCTGTATCCGTACGCGGTTGAAAAAAACATATTTGTTTTTTACCCTTTATCAAAATCTATATTGTTATATTAAATATAAATTTAAACTAGCTATATAGTAGCAAAAGATCTAGGGTATAATTAAGAATCTGTCCTGACAAGTAATTTAATAAAAAAAAAATAGTAAACAGTTTTATTATTTATACATTTTTTTTACAGATGAGCTGTAACTATTTACATTATTTTATTGTTTTAAAATATAGAAAAAGTTAATCATAAAAAATATAAATATTTTTATATTTATTAAGAAACAACTAAAATGTGATAGATTTTTCAGAAAACTATAGTTTTCAATATACAAATGAAAATATCCGGGTATTAAATACATAATTTATTATAATAAAAATGATCCATAGCTCTTACGACTTTTATACATCTTTGAATTCTTAGAATTCTTCATGACACTGGCTACAAAGGAGTCAAGTAAGATTGACGCATTGATCCTGTATCTTTAGACTCTGAATTGAACTTCATTCTGAAAAACCGAGTACCTATTATTAAAGTTTGGGGACATAACTAATGCATGATAATACATATAAAAGCAATGTTATATAATGTTTGGTCAAATATATTGTTTAAATAAATATAAATTCAGACCAGATACAGTAAAACCCCGTTTTTAGGTTTTTCAAGGGATCGTTATAATAACGTAATTGGAGGGATAACGTGGATTCTGTAATGTTTGAAGTAAAAAAGGGATATTTTATATTCTTACTGATAAAATTAGTTGATGAACATTAATTATTGACTACCTAAGTATTGAATAAAATTATCAAATCTACTGTAAGAAATATTTTAAGTAAATAATAAATTATGTTATATATTTAATATTGCACAGCAAGGCTAAATAAATTAAAACTAATTAAAACTAGCCAGTAACTCCTAGACATAACTCGCATAGTTTGTTTTGCTTTGTAGCTCGCCCATATCAAAAAATAATATATTCACTAGGATTTATTAATTTTCCCAACAAGTTTTCATGCGTTACGCATTCTTTCGCTGTGTATCGATAAAAGTTAACAGCGGACCAACACGAGGGACCAACAATGCCCAACTGCGGTGGACCACGATGAACTATGTCGGACATCAAAGGAGGCTCCACACCACCGGCAATTGCGGAGAATAGTTCCGTGTGGCTCCGGCTCGGCAAACATTTACTGTTTGAATTGTTGAGATCTATGCAAAGTTGGCGTCAGGTGTGGTCGAGACCTTCGGCGACCCGTGATATCTCTATGCGGATCAGGGTGCGTGGTCGAAATCATAAAACTGTTGGATGCTCAGACAAAGTATGTGTGTGCGAAACAAACAATCAAAAGCTGTTTATCAAAAATATTACGACTTTCACAAAGCGAATTCTAGTAACATTTGATTTGTGGCGTATTTTCTTTTTGTAAAATATTCAAAAACTTATTTATTGGAGAGTGTTATTATGTTTCTATGTACATTGTATTCATTGTTGATGCAAGTGAATTTGTAAGGCGTCCATGCTCTTAGAGGCCATCATACAATTTTTCCGGTCTTTAACCACTGAAAGCTTTCTTAAAACGTTTGGTTTCCTCAATGTGATGTTAATGCGGGGACTCAAACGTTTTTTTTATTACATAATTGTTTTTTTTGCGAGTTTGTTTAAATCACATTACCTTAAAATATTGCAGCTTCATTTCGAGACTAAAAATTTTATTCCGCGAGTGCATCCAGAACCGCATTGGAGAGGGGGGCCGGCTAATGCAGTCTGGCTACATTTTAGCTGCCTGTGACACAGTCGCAGCGCTAAAGCATTCTCCGTCCCAGGCATATGAGCGTATTTAAATATTCTGCCTGTGACACTTAACATCAAAGTGTGTTAAACTGAAATATTCCCCCGGGGGCAAAAACTGCTCCTTGCCCCTCCCCGCCGCTATCCAGCTTTTGTGGCGTTTCAGCCCCCCAGCGAGCTTTCAATTTCTCGCGTGAAAACTGCCTGCGAGCCCTTTATGCCATGGCAAATATAACTTTTTTTATTAATAAAATTGTTACGTTTCTTCGTGTTTATTTTATGCGTCGATTGTGTCTCTCTGTATATAGCAACATGGGAGGGAGGGGGTAAAATCGATTGCGTAGGTTGACAATGTGGGTGAAAACAATTTGCGGAAAATTATAATGATCCTCGGAGAGATGAGGAGTATATATTTGTGTTATAGATGGCTGTGTGCTGGGGGAATTTTGCGAATTTAGAAGATTAAATTTTATATTGTATTACGTGTACAAATCCAATAAACAAACCTGTAATATTATTTAAGCATGCCTATTCTTAGATATCATTCAAAATAATAATAAGACTATTAAAAAGTATAATGACGACATTGTAAACTAATATAACAGCGACATTCGTGATTTTAAAAATATAATATATCATAGTAACAATGTTGGAAGTCTTTATAAAATTGTATTAATTAAAAAATATATATGTGTAATTATTTTTAATAACTTAATAGGGTAGCAGTTTAATTTAAGTTATTTAATACGTATGTTTAAATAAGGTTAGAAATGATAAGGTTACATTTTTTTCTACCCCTCATACATTTTTCCCGAAAATTATTGAACTTATTGATGTAGTCTCAACTCTTTTAGCTAAATACTATATTTTTACACAAATTATTTGTTGTTACATGATTCTCAGAAACGAAGTATTTATATATGTATTTTAAAATTTGGGCGAGGATATAATTTTATGTTAACAAAATGGTGAAATTCATCAACTAACAGCTGTTCACGAGGGCTTGCAATTAGCTAAGAACATGGAGTAACATTTTCTCACTTATAAATCCAATCTAGAACGAGCTTTAAAACTCCAACGAGACTTGCAGATTTATATGTTGGATTTTAAGAAATGTATAAACAAGTTTTGAAACGAATAACATAGAAATGGATAAAAAAATTAATAATAAGATATTCAAAAATACTGGATAGAAATAACAAACAAAAATCATCAGTAGATTTTAACACATTAGACGTATCAATAGTGTTAATTTTTATAAATTAGAATACATGTGTAAGAGTAATATTTTGTATATTTTTTTATAACAACTCTTTTTATTCGATTTTCTATACCACAATGTTGTTTTATTTTTAAAGCTTTGTACATATTAATAACCATCTCTAAATATCTCCATGAATTCTATCACGGTTTAACACGGCTTTTAGTGGAATGTATCTACCGTGTAAAAAAATGTACTGAACGTACCTGATCATTTAATCCAAAAGTGTTCCTAAAGGTGTTCCGCTCCCCAGTGTAGGTCGAAACCTTCCAAAGGAGAGATAGTGGGTCGAGAATAATTTGGGAGTCTAAGGGGGGGTTACTCATCATAGAAAAAAAATATTCTAAAATTAATTATTTACGTTTATTTCACGCTTGAATATTTATTTAACCAGTGTTGCGACTGAGCTAATTAAGTAGTAGAAGATAGGTGTTCGAAGAAAACAGGGACTTGTGGAACAGTGTTAAAATGAATTCAGGGAATTCTTTATAACACTGGCCAGGAGGTTTGTATGAGGAAGACACTTAATAACTCTGGATGTTTTATAAAAAAATATTTTTAGTTTGGCACGTTGCAATTATTTAATTTATTGATATCTATCATTCGTTGAATAAATAATCTTAAAAACAAATAATATTAGTTTTAATCTAAGTAAAATAATATTGAAGTTAATCAGTGTCGTGGTTTGACACTGTGGGTAATATTAATCGTAGTCAAATAAATTAATTAATGCCATTTATCCTTCATTGAATACATATTTATGAAACAAATAATATAAATTGAAATACAACCTGAAATAAAATTAAAAACTAACCTGTGTCGTGGTTCGACACATATAGAGTAATAATAATGTGAGAGACTCATTCTCTTTGCATCTTTAAAGTCTTTAGAACGAATGGTGCTTTAGAATCTTTCCGTTATATGCCAAAAAATTGCCTGATAAAATTTTAAAAGAAAAAATAGTGTTGTAATTAAATTTTAAAATATTACAAAATAGATTAATAAATAAATAGTTTTCCTAAATTTCCTAATACATATTTTTAACAGAAACAATATGTTTTTTCATAGAAAATACAAATTTTGGATAGACATTAAAACCTTTTATGAAAAAAACCTTGCTTTAATTTTTAGAATAGTCTCTAATTTATATTACGCATAGCCATATGTAAAAAAGTAGAATAATAATTATATACATAACAATTCAGTTAAATTTTCTAAATTGGCTATTGCCTTCAAACGAATTTTAAACGATATTGTTAGTTTGTAGTGAAAAGTAAAAAATCTCTTGTTTTCATTAAAATATGTTTAATTCTGTTTTCTGGTAAAGGTTATTTTTTTTACGATTGAGCTTGATACTTATTTTAAATATCCTAACTTAACGAGCCTCTAATCATTACTTAATATTTTTTTAAATATAAGACATAAAACTTTTTACTACGTCTAGCATGGAGGTACTTTGCAAATCGACATATTTTATGGGCAGTATATATATTAAGGGGTGAACTAAAATTTTCTAAAGTTTTCTACCGACAAATGCATGAATTTTGCCACGGCCTATTTAATATAGGACTGTTGAAGGATCTTATTGAAAAAAATAATAATGCAGTACTAAAATATAAAATAATAAATATTTATATACAATTTTTATTAGGTCGTAATACCGGGGTCAAACCATTAATCTCAGATTCGTACGTAAACTGCCTAAAATTAGTGTAAGATATGTTTATAAATATTCATTGATAATAGAAAATTATGTTTCATCGAAATGATATTCGATTTAATATTAATTTATTGAAATATTCATTGAATACAGTAATCTAAAATATTCAGTGGGTTGTTTAAAGCCTAGCCGTGCCGATGGGGTATATTAGGTACCCAAAGTTTTTGATTGTTCTTAAATAACTGTTTTTATTTAAATCCTACATATCACAAACTTTTTTGTATTTGTTTTAAAAAGTCTAAAGAATAAATAATATTTACAATAATTATTCTATATTGCCTGCAATTGCGAAAAAAAATAAAACCAAAAAATTCGTTGCTGCTGCCATGTGTACGATGATTTTTCTCGCTCGCAGTCTGTGGCGAGACACCATCGAGAGTGTTGTCATGTCATATTAATAATATTTTTAATAACTATTTTTATTTTTTGAATAGTCTCTTTTTAAAAAAAAGTCAAGAGTCAAGCACTCATTTTAAATCGGTTTCAGTATGAGTACTTATAGCATACTTAAAAGATCACTGCCATAACATAATTAATTTAAATATTTTTTAATTGACATTGACAATAAAATATTAGAAAAGAAGTTGTTCAGCAAAGTTATTAGGATGTAAAATAATAATAGTAGATCGTAAACGAATGCTTAAAAATCTATATCGTTCGTGGTTTTCATATATTGCATTGTCATAACCCGTGATGCAGGTCATAAAACATTGCGAGTCACGTGAGCCCTGCAACATAATGCACCCGTTCACAAGTTACTGCAAACCGCTTAAGCTCGATGTTTTCCATTTCCCATAGACGTCACGGCGGCATATGTATCGAACGTGTGGGCCGATATTAAAGCTGCGGCAAGCTCCTTATGTAAAATGCGTCTCGATGTTTATTTCCGCAACTGAGTGCACCAGTGCGGCTTGTCACCCCGCAATAATGCAGCGAGCAGCTAGCAACTTAAAAGTGCACTCTAATTTATGTGTGTCGAGGCTCAATACTGCATCGGAGATGCATTTGGGATTAAGCGTTAGGCGCAGAGGCACTCGAATACTCGCTTTTTATTCATTCGATACATTCATATCTCCATTTTTGCAAATCGCATTAGGATATTTATAGTTTGTAATAACCGTCATAATAGAGCTACAAAAAGGGTCTACAAATTTTATTCCCTCCATGGTAAAAAAAAGCCCATTACATCATATTTCAGCAGTCTGCCGATATCAAAGGGAAATTTATTTGAATACAGTATTTTTATTATCTAATCTTCATCCTTTTACGATTCTGCCGATAGAAAAGGGTCTGGACATAATCGGCCAGATACTTTACGGGCATTTGAAAATGTGCAGATAAATAATGCCCGCACTCGTATGCCGGAGTCGACCGTGCGTAAGGTGGTTGCCATCTCCACCCCCAGCCGCGTCCTCGTCGCCTCCTTTTCGGCGAAAAAGGTGATTTGTATATGTGTATACAGTCTGGATTTATATAGAGGGCCAGGCCCGTAACGGCCAACACAATATGATAATTTATTACACTTAATGTCTCATAATAAAAGGGCCAGAAGATTGGTTCAGACAAAGTGCGATAAATAACCGTGCCGGGGCTCTGTTTGGCGAGCCCTATAGAAATTTCGAATATTGAATATTGGACAATAATGTCGATGTTTCTGCAAAATTATTTTATTAAAAGCATAAATAATCGTATTTATGCCCTATTTTCGGAATCGATTTAATTCGATGGTCGATTTTCGAGCCAATTTATGCACTTTGCGTTGATAAAATTAATTTAATAAAATAACAAGTGACATAATAAATGCATTAAATGTAATATTCGATATATAGCTTTAGATTATATATTAGGCGTTCATGCATTATTATCTATAATCTCTAAACATTATATATAATCTGAGTGTATATTATAGATAATAAAACTGACGTTTATTACATAAAATAAAGAATCACAATATATTGTCCAATTTAATAATGTATTATAAGAATGTGGGGGTTACGCTCCTCCGTATAAACAAATCTGACTCCATAAGATTTATATTATTTGCACCAGAATTACAGACAGAAAGGGCAGAAAGAATATTATTGATAAAAAAGGATCAAGTGTCGGTTTCACTCGCGTCGAAGTAGCGACGTCGATCTGCTTTCTCTATTCCACTGACTCCCCCCAGTCGGTCTATTTCGGAAGATTCTGTGCGCACTGGCCACTGGATGTCCTCGATATTTTGTCCGCTTACGGTGAAGGTCACGTCTTCAGCCTCGTAAGGACGTTGCACAAAATTGCAGCTCTAGCTTGAGTGTCTGCAATTTGCGGCCATGGCGCGACCGCAGTCAGCGCTCGGAGGCATCGGAGAGAGTGTGTTTCTTCCCCGGACGAGCATCACCAGCCTCGGTCGGTATCTTCGGTACACTGGGTTTCAAAGGTAAACCCCGACTCTCCAGAATGATCTCTCGCACGGGTATTTAACCCGTGGATCAGCTACCTGGTGTCAAGGGGGCGGTTCTTCGCAATTGAACATTTCTAGATTTCTCCATCGGAATTTTAGTCCCGTTAGAGCGGTCCTTTATGACTGCTTTTGTCTATGCCGGCCAAGGGCGCCGACGAATCTGGGCGCTATTGTGCAGTTTGCACAATATGACGAATTCCCGTTAACTAGCGGATGCTCGTAAACATTATATTGCATCCACCTTTTTTGAGACAAAAGGGGATGCACTTAGCCAATGTTTCACTTAGGAATTCGCCTGGCCCGTAAATGACCTAACTGTAACATCCCGTTATTTTGGGATTTAATATTTATGATGTCGGAGGGATGTTACAGCGGACCGTCGTATAATATACACTAGTGCACCATTGAAATGTATTTCTTTAGAAAACTTAATAACACTAAAATATTTCTTTGCGCAATAACTTGCGTCCCGATATCCGCCTATCCAGGCATTCTCAACCTGTGACCGCTACAAGAACTATTCTATTTCTGTAATGTTGTATCATTTTCGAAATAGATTATAAAACATTTTTAAAAAAATTTAGATAAAAAACAAATTAAAGCAAATTTTGTAGTATTTCTAAGATAAAATCTCAATAAACCCTTTTTTCAAAGTATAATGATGAACCCTATGATTAAAACATATTCCATTTTTTCTGAATTAAAACTATCTTTGTATTTAATATTTTTTATGACACATTACATTCATTATTTTAAATATTTTATAAATATCACTAAAAAATATGCAGATTTATTAAGTTACTTAATATGTTAAAATTAATTGCTTGATATTTAAAAAAAAACTATTATTAAATATATTTTACTGATCAAAGGAAACAGCGACCTTTCTTAACTGATTCCTCATCGTCCGAAAGGGGTCTATAAATCGTTTATTTATAATGGAAAATATATCCCAAGAATTTCAAGTCAAGATATTGATGAATGTGACTTTTTTTAAATATGGATTATTCTAAAAATTAAAAAAGTTATTCATGATATACATCATAATTTCATCGATATTTTGGATTTTTTTAATCAATATGACTCGTAAATGACACTTACATTTGGCGATGTCTCGTCGCAGACTGAGCTCTCGTAGCAAGTGTCACTCGTATGTTTCACTCGCACTCGGCACATCGTATTGGATGTGAGCGAGAAAAAACATTGCGCTCATAGCAGCATAGACGAATACTGTTCTTTTTATTTGTTTATAATATTTATTCCTTATACTTGTTTAGACAAATACAAAAAAAACTGAGTAATTCGAGCAAATTAAAAAATTTGTGGTCACAATTTGCTCCCATAGTTAAAAAAAATGTAGTAATCCTATCTTGTATACGTCTACCTGTTCTGTAGCTCAGCTTTATCTAATCACATTTCTAAGATATGATCCAAATTAAATATAATTTATTTTATTTATATTTATTTAAGTGGCCTTCTAATAATGAAATATTTTGAAACATTTAAAAAAAAAATGCAATGCATCTTCTCATATTCTTCCTCTTTCTATATTAACGAGGTTTAATATGAAAAAAATACGAAATTTTGCTCCTTCCATTATATCCATACAAAAAACATTTGGCCTTGGATTTTAAAAGCATCTACGGTCGAGATTTCTTTCATAAATGACTAAAGTCAGACTCCACATTGGTCTTATCAGGCCCATCCTAACATACGAATCTGAATGTTGGGCTTTGACAGAATAAGATGAGCGACAGCTGGATACCCTGGAGCGGAGGATTCTGTGACGAATTTTTGGGAACGTATTCGACGACGGGGAATGACGTATCCGAACAAACGAGAAGCTGTACCGACTATACAAGGATATACCGGTCACAGCTGTCATTAAGAGTGGCTAGACTCCTTTGGCCAGTCACGTGTCAAGGATGCGTGACAGTTTGCCGCCGAAAAGGGTAATGTTTAACAAGTCTTCTTATCCTCGGAGGAAAGTAAGACCAAGGCTGAGGTGGTAAATCTACGAACAGAGGGACACTGAATCGTTGAAACTTACCGGAAGATGGAGCAACGTGACTGCAGACCGGATATAATGGAGAATTCTGTCATTATCTTCTCAATGTTAGCAAAAAATTACCCTTTGTGATTATTTAAACCTACGGGAATAGAAAAAGTAAAAACTTTCCGAGCACACTATAACACGTGAAACGTTATTGACAGGTATCTGTAATTAATTAATATGGCTACTTTTTTTTTTTGAGTCGTGAAGCGATTACATATTATTATATAATTATTATTATTATTATTTTTTTTATTTTTTTTTTATATTTATTTATTTATTTATTTATTTAAAGACAATGCGTGATTGGCATTACAGAATGACCCAGTTCGCCAATCACGCATAACACATAATAGTCATCACACATGAGAAAAATAAATAACACAACAACAACATATGTTACAATAACTAGAAGAAAAGAAGAATTATAAAATTTCATATAGAATATCAACAAACGGCTATTATTGACATCGAATATATCCACATTATTCGGCCGTCGGTTGATAAAGCAATAGCTCTGGCTACCGAGAAAGTTTCTGAGTGAGTCTGTCCCGCCTTTGGCGGAAGAAAAGCACACGAACGGGTTCGATGGTAGTGAGGTGGCGCCCATAAGGACAACTCGCACAGTACAGCAAAGGCGCGTATTGCGCCAACCAATAGCTTGAAGAAGTGCTTTGCCAAGTAGATCGATCTTTTCATGGGTTATATACCCCAGGCAACCCCACCCATGCGCTGGGGTATAAACTGGGTAGAATCCAAACTCTCATGTAGATACCCAAGAAAATGTCTTCTGTATCTTCTAATCTGAGGGAATTCGAGGCGTCATAAGGCGCCCATATAATGGAACTTGATTCGAGCAATCTCCGAACCAATGCATCGTATAGCACTCGTATGACTATGGTGCTACGTATGTGGTGAGAATTTCTCAAGACGAAGCCCAACATTCTTGACGATCTCATACACACGTCCGATACATGTAAACTAAATTTTAATTTAGAATCAAACAAAATACCTAGATCTTTAACAGACGATTGCTTAGGAAGAGTTACGTTCCCAAGACTGTAATTAAAGATGATGGGCTCTTTTAATCTAGAAAATGTCATTGTTTGACACTTTGCAATACTTAATGGAAGACGATTTAGTATTGACCAATCGTGCAAAGAATCAATGTCCAGCTGCAACGAAAGGGCATCTTCCACTGAAGTAATAGATCGAAAAAATCGTCTGCGAAAAGTGAAAATTTACATTGAAGGACACTATGAATATCATTTATAAATAAAATAAATAATAAAGGTCCTAAATTTGATCCCTGCGGAATACCGGAAGGTGTATTGTATGTATACGACGTTTGGGAGTCGTATTTCACATATTGTTTCCTCTCTGAAAGGTAACTCGAGAAGAAGCGTACGAGATTATCCGATAACCCAAAACTGCCCAGTTTCAGAATGAGTCTGGCATAATCGACTTTATCAAACGCTTTTTTCAAAGTCGTTGTAGATAACGTCGGATTGAACCCCTTTGTCCAATGACTTAGACACAAAGTTTGAAAACCAAGAAGGCCCGTGACTGGTTGAGCGTCCAGGGTTGAAATCCATGTTGCTCGTCGATAACTCTACTTTCAATATGGTGAAATACGTATTTATGCAAAATCATCTCGAACTTTGCAGGTCCGGATAGAACAGCCACTGGTCTATAATTGATGGTATTCGATTTATCCCCTTTTTTTAAATATGAGAGTAACTTTCGAAAGTTTCCACAAGTCTGGAAATAGGGACGATTTTAGCGATAGGTTAAAAATATGACGAAGAGGCTCTATTGGTCCATTTAGACATGCTTTAAGAACGAAAGAAGGTATAAGATCGGGTCCAGTCTGATCGTTTCGAATTTAATTTTCCAAAAGCAAACATCATTTGTGCTTTATTCACGGTGTCGATGATTAGCTGTGGTGCATTCGAATAGCAGGATGATAAACTAATATCGCGATCAGTATGATCCCGGCTACCGAATACCGACTTAAAGTAGCTAGCAAAGGAATTGACAATTTGTTTTGAGTTATGTAAAGTAACACCATCAAATACCATGTGCTTTGATACGGAGTTGTCAGTTCGCTTTGCCTTAATGTAATTCCAAAAAAATTTCCACGCTCTGTGGATGGAGTGCTTCCTTGCTACTAGGGTAATTGCCTCCTTAGAGAACCATTTGGGAAACAACTTTTTTACGGTTAAAAGTCGCGTTTAAGCGGGAGACACGAATCAAAACACTCTATAAACAATGTCATCATAGAACGCCTCGAGTTGCGAGGTTCAATATCGTTGCACTCAAACACCCCTGCCAGTCAGTGCTTTGTAAAGAATTAGTAACTAAATTTAATTTATCATTAGGAAAACACCAAGATCTGACATCATTCATTGATTCACTATCATTATTGCTTACATTTTCCATGATGCTATATACATTTCTTTAGATAATGATATATCGAGCGTAGGGATGTAATTAATCTTCGGTACCAAGATATTATCGGATTTTTTACACCACAATTTAGATTAGAAAAGACTAGATCTATTCATTTATTATTTTAAATAATAATGTTATTATATTGCACTAAATTAAATATTGCACATAATATGCTTATTGCATCATTACTGGTGTTATTGCCTGATGTAACGTTAAAGTCACCGCATATTAACATTTTTTTTTGTGACAGGTTAACATTTTTGATGACATTGTCACAAAAAATGTTTAAGTTACCCACTTGGCCGTTTGCTGGAATGTAGACAATACATATAAAAAAATAATAAAAATTATTTTGCACACTCGAATTCAATAGGTCTCAGCTCTGCAGACTCCAGATAAAATATCTTTGAGTCATGAAGCCGAGATCGTTGCGCACTGCCAATAAGACGCCGCCTCCACGCCCAGTCCTATCCCTGCGATATACTTATATAATAACTTATATAAGATATTAATTATAAACTTATATAAGATATTAATCCACTTTCCCTCATTTCTGAGGATCGTGACCATGTGCATGATTCCCCTTATGGAGGACCATGAAAATGGTTTTCATGGGAATATATAGTGCAGTGGTTTCCCGTTGCCTTCTGCACCGCAGTTATTTTTTATACTGAAAAGCGCTGCCCGCTTTCCAGCTTATATTTTTGACAATTATTTTTTTGTGAAATGAAGGTAGTCAGCCTTCATCCCACCCCTCTGTTGACCAGCGTCACTCAGAAGGCTTATTGGCAATTAACTTTAACAATCATAATTTGATTCTAATTACCTCCAAGCTATGACGGGTATATGGCTACTAATTTTAGAATATTATCGATCGCGGATATAATTTAGGCGTGTTTTATATTTTTTTCCAAATACGCGGAACTGATTTTTCTATTTAGGCTTTTAAATTTGTAAAAGGGATGACGTAAACCAAAAATAAAATTACGAAGATTCAAATAAATTGAACAAATAATAACGATTTAGCGCAAAAACGTATGGTTGGTGTTCAGATACGTCTATTTCTTTATTTTTATATTTTTACGGTAAATAAAAATAAAAAATCACATGAATTATTAAAAATTAAATAGTGTTAAAATGTTGCAAAAACGAGACATGAGCCTACTCACAAAACTGGCCACTCGAATGCACACCGAGTGCATTTCGTCCCTCCTTGACAATGTTCGTCACACCTTGGAGGTCAAAGGTTATCTTGCGACGTGCAGGGTCGGAAATTAAATTTAGCAAGCACCACTAATCTCTATGCCGGAGCGAAGACAGGGTTGAATTTCATTGGTGATCGCCAGGGCGGTTACGGGCTACAGCCGCCCAGGGCCCCTGGAAGTAAATATTTCCGCCCACACGCCCCATTTGCTATTCTCGATATGCTTACAAATTCATCGGAATTACATTTGTGCACAATAAGGTCGCCCGGCCCACTATACAGAGGATCGATACTCGTTCGGCGTTAATTTCCAGCGGAAATTAGTGCTGATGGTTCACGTTGCAGTCTTGTGATAACCCGGAGTGCTTAATTGTCGCGCATTCATCGACGAAGACTACCGAATAAGCTAAAGGCACTGCCGTCTCTTGCAATTTTGTAACGGAAATAAAATTAAACCGTGCTCACTAAAACAATAAAATGAAACGTACATTTAATTATACGACGGATGCAAAAATATTCAAAATTAATTCGTTATTAAAACAATCAATTTTAAACCCATCCTCTGGGTACACTGGCTGAATGTAAATGCTCATCTTGGTCCAAGGGCGCATCGCACTTAGCAGCCCAGTCTTTTCCAGGGCCGCCGTCACGTAGTGGCACTTCTTTAGGAATACTTAAAACAAGAGGCCTCCCACTCGAAAGACGCCCGGGGCTGCAAACGGCGACAAAAGTCTCCCTGTAAACATGTCACGGTACAGACTCCACATTGAAAATTGATCCGATGAGAATTAGCCCCCGGGAATATTGATGGAGTTTCCATTTATTGATATATCGACTGGATATATATTCTCGAAATTGGTACCTCTATTATGTCGTCATTCGCCACTGCTGTATGAGACACTTCCTGTGTGCGGGAATAGGTGTGGAGAGACGAGACGGATCTCGCCTGAGTGATCTTCACCGGTATCGTTGCACTCGCTCCATTGCATCTACCAAAGACCTCCACCAAAATAAGCTCGGCTTTTGTCGACTCTCTATATATGGACACATACGTAGAACTATTGCAATATAACGTAGATACCATTTCCCAGTCACCGGCTAGAGGTAGATAAAATGGGAGTGCTGGATCAATGGGATTCATATAAAAATAAAATGGCAATTGAGAAGAGGGATGCATCAAACAAGTCCTTTTTTAGAAACGATCGAAAAGAATTTGGATTTCACAATGGAATGGAATTAACGAGAGTATCTTATGTTTTTTATATGGAAAGTGGTCGTCAAATTTAGCGAGATATTTTGTTTATTTTTTGCTGATTTTACAAATTGCTTAGAGTGAGGTCTGTGAACTTTATAATCTAGTACTGCAATCCAGAGTGGTTTAGCAAAAGTGGACGTGTTTTCAGACGTAAATGTAAATAAATTAAAAAGAGAATCAATTTAATAAAACATTAAACCTTTTAGTTTTACTCGATTTATATTTAATCTATTAAAATTTTTATAGTTTTCTTTAAGTAATAAATATTACTACTATCATAATTACATTTAATAGATTTGATCAATAATAACGAAAAAATAGTTTGATAGAAAATATTTATATAACTAATGAAAATTATGAATTTAATTTAAGTCCAAAATTTCCCAATTTAAGTAATTTTGCATTTAAATTCTCATTCGATAAAAAAAATATATTTTTTGGTATAAAAATTGGATAAATAATATAGGCGTTCGTCACAACGGTCGAAATCAACTGCGTCGTCCTAAGGGGGTCTATTGGAGACACCAAGTATTTCAAGTCAAAACAAGATGAAGTTTTCATCAATATCTTGAGATTAAAAATAAAATAGATTATTTTAAGAATAAAAATGGTTATTCATGGTATGCTTTATAATTTGGATTTTTTAACTTATCAATATGACGCAAACTAAGCTCTCACAGCACGTGTCACTCGCACTCGGTACATCGTACCGGATGCAAGCGAGAAAAAATCATCGCGGACGTTGCAATAGCAACGAATATTGTTGTTTTATTTTTTTTGTTGCAATTTCAGACAATAAAGAACAATAGTTATTTATAAAATATATTCTTTAAACTTTTTAGACTAATCAAAAAAGTTATTCGAGAAAAAAAAATCGAATTAGCATTAATCACCCCATCGTGAGGTTAATAAAATATACTACAGGCGAAGATCTAATCTTAAATATTACCTAAAATTACATCTAACTTAGGCAGGTTATTAAATCAGCAAAAGTTAGTAAAGTTTATAGCCGAATTAATCAAGAATAAATATAATTCTCTATACATGACTTTGTTTTAGGAGTCCATCAATGTCCAATGATGATCTAAAATATTACACAGCCTAGTAATATTGTCAATTTTCCCACATTTTCGTTTATTTTATTCAATTTGATTTTTAACAAACCAGTGAAAATAAAACTATAAATTGTTTATCCAAATACATTAAGATTTCATGTTTCACTGAATTAATATTAATATTAAACAAAATTTACACGCGTTCGCTCAGTTAATATTGCGCAAACTTTAATATGACTACTTTAAATAATGTCTGAAATATATTTTTTAATATATACAATACATTTTTTTTATTCTATAAATGCAATATTAATTTTAATTTTTAAAAACCCGAGGGTGTACACGAAGCTAATCATGAGCAAGAGATTATTTACATGTTAACTCATGCTCAGCGTCCCAGCAAAGCCCTGGGATGTAATCAATTCTAATAAAGTTCTAGCGTGTTAAACATCTATTTAATAACGTTTATACGATAATTATTATATTTTCGGCGAGATTGATTCGACAAAATTGAATTCGACTAGAAGCATTTAAAATCAAATGAAATAACAATAAAAAAACGAGCGAATAATGAGAATCAGTGAACAAAGTGCGATACGAACGAATGTTTAATCATCCGGCCGCTCGTTTACAAGGTCCGCGACTCTAATTATCGGAAACAACAATTCGGTGTGGAGCCGGCTTTAGAGTTTCTGCCAAAACGATTCCCCGTTGGCAAATTGCACTTTGAATGGAATCCAATTTCGGGTTTATCATTTACGCCTCCCGCTACCCCCCACCCTGCCACCCTCCCTGGACCTCATCCCAGCTTCCTATTGCCAAAACAGGCGCGAATCGTGCGGCATCGCGCGCAATTTAATGACCGTCGTCATATTATCGGTTATAGGACCCGGCGATTGGGAAACCAACCGTTCGCGACATTTGATACCCAAATAATGGTTTCAGGAAGATATGAAAGATTTAAAAAAAAAATAATACAAATGTTTCCATTTTAAAAGCATTTTTGGCATTTTTTATGAGTTTTATCGATGCAATCCCCTATTAACTTTACTAAAAACTCAGAATCCACAATTTATTATTAAGAACAACCCTTGGATATCCATTTCATTTAACATTTTAAACAATTTATTAATTAATAATTAATCCAAACTACGTAATATGGTGATTGTTCTAACCAAAATATGCTGAAATTGTTAATTGTCTCTCAACCTTATGTTTCAATGGTATTATACGTTTTAGTAACCATTTTGCTGAAAGAAAAGATACCAATAATCAGGGGGGGTTGGTAGGTAAAATATTTGGGAGTGCTGCAGAATATTTAAAATAGTGTATTTCTCTCATATTTTATTTAAAATATAAAAATATATGGTGAGGAAAAACTATTAAATATTATTATCAATAATAAAATAAAGGAGAAGCGATACGTGGCTCAAAGAAGCTTTGAGTCAGTATGACTGCATCAAGTCGCAGCGCGTCACGGTGCTGGGGGGCGAGACCCCCCCCCTCTCACTGCTACTAGCCCGCTTTCATCCAATTCTCGACGCCAGTAGCACTGACAAACAGGCAGCGCTCTCGCTCTACAACTACCTGCGTAGTCACCACCAGATAATAATATTTAATTAATATTTTTGTTAATTAATATTTAGTTAATAGACACACATACAATATATATAAAAATAGATTTATTCTCAGTGCTTGGGGGTGCTGTTGCTCCGCAGTGTATATGGTCGAACCGCTTCTGTCAATAATCAGATATCATGTCAAATACAATGCTACCGATTTTTTTTTATAAAAAAAATAATGTAAATTTAGCCCCTAGCTTTTCTTTTTTGGAAGGGGGCAATCTGTCAGTAACGCGCCGATAGTGTCCGGCACCTGTGTGTAGATCTTAAAAATATTTTTTTGAAACAAAAATTAACTTTAATGTATTAATATTTATTGTTTTGGCCATATGGACGGCGCGCTCTTTTATCTGTATACAAACTTTTTACAGATTTACCCCTCCTACTTCCGGTGTATCAGATGCTTACAAAATAAATCTCCGCTCCCTATCTAATGGTTTCCATGAAGGTAATTTTCTTGCTTTATTTGCATCCTCTTTTATTTGTTGGAATATCTCGATGAATTTGAAAATATTAATAATTCAAAATCTACGATTTTCCAGCCTAAGCAGATTTATTTCAGCGTTGTCGTTGGCGAATATCAAGGCAAGACCGCTCATCGAGCATTATACTATTTTATTGTACGTCGTCTGTTTTTTTCTCTAATATCCGCACGCTTTATTATAACTATTAGCTTATTTTTGCATAAAAATACTCCCCTCAAACTCTATATTCCATTCATTCTAGAGTATATCTCCATGAATGAGACTATAATAGTAATATATTGTATTTTTGACAATAATTTTTATTTTTCTTTGAGGGCGAATGAAAGGCATGACAAATATTTCAAAACACTATTCACCCATATAGAGGACGATGAAGATTCTAATGATACGGGGGCGATAAGTCTTTCACACTTACATTGCCCCCTAATCAATGTCATTGAGAATCCTTTTATACAAGAATAAAAATGCCTATTTGCCATTGCACCGAGAAGGCCCTTTACCGTTAGGACCTAGGATAAAAACTAAGTAGCTATGCATTTAAGTCATAAAAAGTTTTAAAAAAAGATGGAAAATGTGTGCCTGATATTTTTTAGATACGTACTTTTATTATTTATTGTCTATCTGATTTAATGGGAAATAAATCAGTTGTTTGTAAAGTTATTTAGTTAGTAATATTTCAGATTTTTATCCTATTTTAAATATCTCAGATATGTAAATCAGTGTTATAATTATTTTTAATGGATAACCGAAAATCTGATTTAATATGAACTTATTTTTTTTTATTTATTTAAAAAAATGTGTCTTTAATTGAATCCGATATCAGATCAAACCCTATAGATGCTATTTATTTATTTTCCCAATGAATGTCTCTTTTATTTAAGTGTTGACTTTGAAATACAATTAACTCCTGATCATACATAAAAGCATTACTGATTTAACTGGTTTTAAATAAACCTTTTGAAAAAGAAAAAATATGGGATTTTTTTGCTAAAAATGTTGTAGCGGTTATTTCACCGCGCGCGAAAATATTTATCGCGCTTTAAGAGACTTTACCGCCATCTGGCGGGATCTAGGGGCATGATCGATATCACCCCCGCCACGATCCCATAGCGTCCTGGACGCGACGAACCCCGGTCTCTCTGCCGCGACGGTCGTGACGTTCGGATCGTCCCCTGTCGTTCTCGTAGCCGCCATTATCCGCGTGCTACATCCGACGCCACCACAACGATTCCTGATATTTCTCGTCCTTCCTGTGGCAGCCCTATCGACACCATAGTATAATAACATAAATACATTTATTTTACCATTGACAGATGCGCAGCACGAGATCATACCAGACGACTCAAAGACGGAGATTCTGCAGATCCCTTTGTGGCACCGGATCAGCCGCGTCACTGCCTAGGACATATGTCAGGAGACTGCATGGAAGCTCCCCACGTGTTAGAGACTTCTGGTCAAGACGTCTACGCCCGATGAACAGCCCCCCGCATGCCTAGAGCGGCGTCTGCGGCTATGACCATCGGCGTACAGTCGATCGAACCCTCTTCGGAGGTTATTCAGTCGGTATGACATTGTGTGCACTTACGCGCCGACACAACCTCAAATATGTCCGTCAAAATGTAATTCATGAATAAATATGTTGCTTTGTGCCTATAATATGTGTTTGCATTTCTATCACTGGCGAAAGTAAAGGATCGCCATGGTCCGAGTCCGAATCCCTCTTTATCTTCTGAGTATTCTGACTCCGTTTTATGTATCCTTTACAATGTATATAAATTAAGATTTCCTAAGAATCTCAGACCAAATTTTCTTTCTCTGACCGAGAGAAAAGTTCGGCAATTCACATACTTCACCAAAAGGTTTATGATTAACAAGCCTTCCTGTACTCGGAGAATAGGAAGACCAAACCAAGGTGGTTGGACTATGTCTGGCAGGAAATTGCATCATTGAAACTTACTGAAAGATTGAGCGACGTGTAGGTATACCGGATAAAATTAAGAATTGTGTTGGATGAAACCTTGATAAGGATAAAGTATTCCAGAGTTTAGCAATCGATGTCTCTTTTAAATAATTAACTTTAGTGACGAGTATAATAGGATTCATCAATGCATTGATGCAAAAAGTGATAAATTTAAGCAAAAATATTAGAGCACAACAGGCGTATTCGCAAATTACAGTAAGTTTAAATTAAATTCTGTAAGTACGTACCACAAACTTCCCGATTCCAATCCGCATACTTCCGATCGAATGTGAGTATGTCGGTGAGTTGAATTCGAAATGTGGGCCCAAGAAGAGCGCGGCCCGACCTCTCTGCATTCTTGTCCAAACAATGTCTACAACAGTCATGGGTGGCAAACATTATTAATTGTTATTGTTTCAGCATAAAGAACCAACTAACAAATTGAGTTATTTGTAGGTCAGTTTAACGTTCGAGCCTCCGCCACCCCCCAGCGGCTGATGGATGGCCACCCCATTCGAAGTTAATTTATACTTAAATCATTCGCCAAGTTCCCAAATACTGGGACAATGTCCATACAACCAAACTTTATTGCTCGATTAATTCGTTGCCGCCGTTTTCGCGTTGAAATTGATATATAAATATATATTTTTATTATAAGCGATTTACACGGATATGTATGTAAATGAAACAAAAGCGCTTTTATTATTTTTTTCTTGTCTTTATATATTCTAGGCTTCTGGTATATTGATGAGAAATTGCGATTGAATATTTAAATCTCATAAATGCTATTGACTTTGCCTTTGTCTTCAAAGTCGTGCTTACCCGCAGTCTTTCAGACGGCACACAAAAGCTCCTATCGATTCTACTATCAATACCATCCGGCAAATTCTGATATTATGAATTATTATTATTTTGACGGCAGTGCCTAGAAATTAATTTATTTCCGCATCTATTTAAAGCACCTGATATTAACCGAATTAATCAATGGTTTCTCAACAACAAAAAATGATAATAAACCCTGACACAAGCTAATAAAATAACACGTCTTGACTCGTTAAAGGACTAAAAACAGCTGATTCTAATACTACCCTTTGAAAATACGACAAGACTTTTTACTACACCTAATATAATACTATTATTATCAGATGCGACTCATGGTTAAAACGTTTGTGGATGCTGCGGAAGATAAGGAATTAGTATGGACGGCGCGGAAATGTTCAGAATCGCAGCGCAACATAGTGTTAAGTGACGAGATCTCCCCTACCCCGTTGCCGCCCCGCGTCCGTTCAATAGACGACGCTGGTAGTGCTAACGAGCAGACAGCGTGCTCTCACTACACCGCGCGGGGTAATACTAATTATAAATTTAATTAATATTTTTATAAAAATAATACATAATCGATAGAATATAAAAATATATCTATTGGTGACTCCTGCAATTTTTTAGATATTGGAGTGATGAGATTTGTTTTATTATTAAACTACCCAGGTTAGGTTATAGTTTTTTTTTATATTTTTCTTCAGAGATTTCAAAATAATAGGCAAGCGCAAGGCAAATATATTAATAAGGAGTTTCTTATGGCCATCTATCTGAGATATTTTTTATTGCATGATAGATGTTGTAATTTTTCTAAACTTCTATCAATGTATGATCTTTCTCTGCTCTTCTAAATACTAGATCAGAAGTAACATATTTGAATAAAACAGAAAAAGTATAAATATTTTACATTTCTTTCTATGTCTTTAGTTGAAGACTCATCATAATATTATATTATAGTATAGTAAATATGCATAAGGCGTTATATTCTATCCGTCACGACAGGTCGAACACAAGGGGGTTTTTCAGATACCCAATGCATTTTAAGTCATGATATTGAAGAATTATTTATCAATATCGGGACTTAAATCGAGTATTTAAAGAATAAAAATAGTTATTGATGATTTGCTTCATAATTTGGTCGATATTTTTGACTTTTAAACTAATCAATATGACGGCAATGTCTGCAGACTGACCTCTTGCACCACGTCAGTCGCACTTTCACTAGCACTCGGCACATCGTACCGGATGCGAGCGAGAAAAAGCATCGCGCGCGTCGCAACAGCAGCTAATATTGTTGTTTTTATTTTTTTTTTAATAATAAAATACAATGACTATTTATAATATTTATTCTTTAGACTCTTTTGGACAAATAGTTTTGTCTTTACCCTCTTAATGTTAGAAAAACGTGTAATTAAGTATAGAAAAATGTCACAAAGGTCAGCAAACACGAAAGTTGGGCACGTTTTTGATCTTGTCCAAATATTAATTTTACACAAGTTAATAACGGATAAAAACTCTATTCGACAGCCAACAAAAAATAAATCTATAAAATACAACGAACCGAATCAATAAACATCATAATTTCTATATGTTAAAGATTATCGGAATATCTATTGAAATATTAATAATAATAAAAATTATTGTATATTTATATCATTAGAAAATAGGTTAATATTGAAAATATCTAGCAAATTTCGTGATCGGATGCATTAGTCAGTATTTTCTTTTTAGCAACCTTAGCTTTTAAATGGCAACCCTGTATATATTTATTTTTTATGGTAAACATATTCGAAAACTATGCAGATTTCTAATAAAACATATAATCTGCAAAATTTAGAAAAAAATGTGTATTATTTTGTTATGGAACATTAAATCTCACTAGCTTAAATTTATATTACTAACATGATAGTATTTGAAACGCATCCACATCAAATCCAAATTAACGCTGTTTCCGTAAAATTTCCATCGCTATGAATGAAAACTGGGCAATTTTTCATAATTTCCGCGACCTCTCCAACGCTATTTCCTGCTGCCATTTATATTATTAGCGTTGGTCTGCTGGCAGAATAATGACAAGGCACTGACCATAGTTGACCTGTCACTTGTAGCGGAAACATTGACGCTAATGATTTCATCTCTCGCTATGAACGCGTCATTATTCTCATGTGGTATACACATACATATACACCTCTATATTTCTACATATTTTTAGTTTTGCTCTGTTTTAATTTATTATTACATTAAATACATCAAATTCTTGAAAAAGAATGCCCCAGTTTTTGCAATAAACGCACAAGAAGTGGTTGGTATCCACCTCCAGACAAATTGTACTGCGGTCGTTATGAATTCTATAGTAATTTGTATTATGCTACGATAACGCAAAGTGGTTTATTTCTGGATTATTCGGTATAATGTACCGAGATGAATACATTTTCTTGTGGTATATCGATTCATTTTTAACGAGGGTAATACTGAAATAACCGAGTTTATTATTAAAATCAAATCGCTATTCATGGAAACTAAGTTTAGAATAAAGTTAGGACAAAAAAACAATTTCAATAAATTATATTATAATACATTATTTTTAAGTGTTATCATGAAAATGTATATTAATACAATTAGAATATATACACTAGTGCAGGGATAGCGAACCTTTTTCCCAAATGGGTCAAATTTGATATTTTTTTTATTAAATCCATGTGGCGGGTCGCGGGTTAAGTAATTAAAACAGTAATAAATAAAGGCTTACAAGTTTTACTGACATTAAAATTTACAAGCAAAATTATCGCTATTATAACCCTAATCACACTCTAGCTCTTTAAAGATGTGGCGACATCTAGTGATATTAGTAGCAAATTAAAAATATAAGACTTCTTACAATCATATCTAAAAATTAAAGCGGGTTCGATAATTTCACACGCGGGTCACTGCGTGAGCCGCGGGGTACTCGTTCGCCATCCCTGCACTAGTGTGTCAAATTTAAATATATGCCCCATATTACAAGCAATATATTTAATATTTCTTAATTTTTTTTTCTAAATAATAATAAGTCCCTTTTTTAGTTCAGAAAAGGCCTAATCTATCCAGTAAGCGATGGTCTCTTGTGGGTTTTGAGTCGATTTTTTAGTTAAAAACGTAATTATCTTGTTTTTACTGCTAAGTTTTCAACATCTTTAGTGCATATTTATTTATAATATAAGACACACATTTTCGATTGGGTTAATATCCAGAGATTGTTCAGGCCATTGAAAAACATGGATTCATGGATCGTCTATCCAGGTAGTTGTTTTATAGGATTTTTTTTAATTGTGTTTTATCAAACAATGGCATAAGATCATCTTCTAAAACACGAATATTCTTTTAGAAGTTTTAAAATTTCATCACAGAATATTAAATCTGACCTTCCGCAATGCCAAATTCCACCTCATCACACTTATTTCTCTATATTTCACGGTACTTTGTTATTCTCTAATTGGTCTGTAGAACGCATTTACACCCAAATTCGTCCACGTCACTAAATTGGCAGTGTCAGCTTTCGTATCGTGTTTCCAAACGTCTTGAATCTTAAATTTTAACTGATTTTTCAATAGATTCATCATCCGTGCAACCTTATCTACATTTTTTTTCGGTCATTAACTACTGTTTGTATTAGCACCAACCTATTTTTTCAATATATGCGGGTCCAGATATACCTGATCCTTAAAAAAACAATCGTTTAACAATTATTTCGACCTGAAAATCAAAAAAGAGTTATTAGTCTCAACCGATCATGGTATTCAGGACCTTTCAGAAATACAACTGATTATTTATTTTGATTAATTTTAACTCTACAAGGGTTCTGGCTGCCTTAAAAAGAATTCGATGCCTTTAAAAATGAAGTAGGAGTCACCAGAAATAATTTAAATCACAGTACCGATTTTTTTGCGTGTCTATTTTACTTCTGACAGTGTAAATTATATATGTACAAAATAGAACGTTGACTACATGACGTTAGAATTACTATATGGTAATATTTAATTTAACATCTTGTATGGTAATTTAAATGTATGTTTTGTATTTATTAATATTTCAGGCATATATAATATCTTTTATTCTAAAAATGCAGCTTATTCATTATATGATTACCATTATGCAATTCATCAAGGACGCATTAGACATTATAAATTGAAAGGGTAGTGAAAACAAATTGCATATGTCAATTATATATTTAAGCATATTTATTATCTCGAGATATATAGTGTCGAGAATAAAAGTTTATTTCATTATTTCAACAAAAATCTAATTTAATTGATTGAATATCTGAATATTTCAAGCCCTAATTTTTACGAACTCTTCATAAACGGGTGTGTTTATTGATAGATAGTGATCCTGAATTAATTAATGTTGACTATTTATTGAATAGTTGCGTTTTTTTAATATTTATAAAGTTTTGTAAAAACATTAAAAACAAAAACAATTTCGATTAGTCTTAATTTACACCTAATTTACAAAAATATATTGTTTATTCTGAAGCACAAGATAAGCATAAGACCTCTTAAACAGGCGAATAACACATCAGTAATCGATTGTTTTAGATTAATTAAAGCCACTAGAATTTTCACCCTTAAATCGAGTAGAATAGAATTAAGAGATGCAATTAAATTAATTAATTATAATAAAATTAACCATTGAAAATAATTGCAGCTAATAGCATTTAAAATGTATTCATTTTTTGTTTATAAGGCTTCAAAACATATAAACTTTTTTTTAATTAGAGATAACGACAAGTTCAAGGCAAGATCTAGTAAAGATGTTCAAATAATTAATTGAAAAATTATTTAATTTATTCTCCTATCTACCTTATAACACATTATTATTATTTATTATTATAACAGATGATTTTATTTAAAACTTGTCTAATCCTAAAAATAAAACTTCATATAGTGAGTTTATTGAAGAAAATTGATATGTAATCTCCAGCCGCCAAAACTCAATTACAGAAGTATAGTCCACGTCTAGGCGTGAGTATTATCACGATTTCAATAAAGAATCACTCACAATATTAAAAGAAAGCTGTCGGCGGTAGCTCCAGCAACAGTGGCCCACTGAATTACGGCCTCGGCTTAGGCGCTGATAAAATTCTTTCAGAACAACAATGACCGGACCAGGCTCTAGCTCTAAGTCCCGCTAAGCCGCTAACCCCAACTATACCTCAAAAGTTTCGCGTTTTTCCCCGGCCCTGGGATCCCGCTGGTAATCCCGGCGAATGACTGACTCCTCGCAGATAAGTCCAACCCCTGGTCTCCACCCCCACCGCTTCGGCCTCTCGCGAAACCAGTTTTTGCCGAAGAAACGGATCCGACCCGTTTCCACAACATTTAACTTGGGACCCCGGGGAATATGGACTATTAATCAATTTCGGATCGTTAATTTAATTTGGGAGAAAATTTAATTGATTCTGCGCCGATTTCTATCCTAGAAGTTTTTTTCGGCAGCAGGGGTATGATGTATTGCCGCACTTGGAATTGATGATGGGTTAGCTACGACTCTGTCCATATTTCCGTGTTAATAGTTGCGATATAAATTTTGTGATTATGATAAATTATTACAAAACAAGCGAATTTAATTGAAAAATATTCTTGCTTTGTCAACGTTAAATTTAGGGCACAAAGAAATGAGTGAGAGTCGTTTACAAATCATGGTCCAGTGACCACGGTATCGATCGTCATTTTTCATTTCATCAGTTTAGCCGCGCGGCAAATAGACAAGCTCTAATTAGCAAAGAATTAATTTTCTTTTTTAATTCCTTTTCCCCTTCCGCTCGAAAGATGAAAGAAGGCATGGTCCACCGCCCCCTCCCCATCGTCGCACCGCGAGGAAAAATAATGGTGGGCGACTCTCGGTGCCATTGTTCGGTGCAAAATTTCGAAGCGTCGCCGACGACCGCCGTCATTGTTGACGTCAGAAGCACTTCGTCAAAAGAAGCAGATTGTAACTCTTTGTCGCCGGGGCCCTCGTGGCCTCCTCGTCTTCATTTCCCACCGGCGATCACAATAGATGAGATATGAACTTCATTTATCACTTCACTTGCAGCCACCCCCTGCTCGGATTAATCGCGTTTGATTGCTAGCTTCTGCTGCTGCGAAAGAAAGACACATGATTGATTCGTCAGAAAATTCATATTAATGCATACTAATCCTACATCAAACTTTCATATATAATTTAAATAAAGAAAATAAATAGATACTAATAAAAAATTATTTAAAATCATACTTTTAAAGGTTGATTAATACAAATTAATGCATATACAATACAGTTAAATTATTTTAGAGTAGAAACGACATTTAATTAGCTTCTCGTGACAATCATTTGTGTATTTGTTATACGTATAATAATATCTACAGTAAAATTAGCGGTTTCATAGTAGTTTACTATAGGAAGAGACGACAGATCTCCGATTTTTTAAATTACTTTAACGTTAATCAAGTATATTCATTACGTAATTTAAAATACGATATGACAAATTGACATTTAAATGACAAAATAATCTTAGCGGATGTTTACTATAGAAAAAGACATCATACTAATGATTCTCCATCTCAAAATTAGATTCAAAATAATTAATTATTACTACGAAAATATGAAAATATATTAATCTGAATCTCAAAAGCAATTCCAGCAAAGGTATAGTAAATAAATCATCAGAACGACATATCAGCGATTCTTCATATTTAAACACTAACATAATTAATGATACACAACCAACTATAAAAAAATAAGTATATAGTACAGCTAGAGAATCTGTTATAGACTGCAAACTTAGCCATACGTCACGATAGCTCGAAAACAACTGCGTCGTCTGAAGGAGATCTCTCAGATACCCCAAGTATTTCTAGTCAAAATATTTTTTCTTTAAAATGGATTATTCAAAGAATAAACATAGTTATTCATGATATGCTTATAAATTTGGATGATACTTTGGATTTTGTAACTTATTAATATGACGGATAAATGACAACGCTCTCGGTGATGTCTCGCCGAAGACTTAACTCTCGCAGCACGTGTCACTCGTACGTTTAACTCGCATTTGTCATATCGTACTGAATGCGAGCGATAAAAAAACACAGATATAATTGTTGTTTTAATTTGTTTTGTCCAATTACAAACAATAAAGGACAATGATTATTTGTAATATGCATTCCTTAGAGGTTTTTAGATAAATACAAAAAGTTTGTGACTTGTAGGATTTATATTAAAAGAGTTATTCAAGAGAAAATTAAAACTTAACCCAATATACCTCATCGGTACTGCTAGGTTAAAGCTAGGCTTAGGCTAGGCCAGAGAACCTGTCCTCGCATTTGGCGGAATATAAGCACACGCGAACAAGCTCGATGGTAGTGAGGTATCCCATAAGGGCAAATCGCAAAGTGCAAGGGGGTTATGTACTGCGCTAACCAACAGCTTGAAAAAGTAAATCGACTTTCTTTCCTCAAAGTTTACATACAGGCAGCCCTGTACCCATACGCTGGGGTATCTAAGAAATTTCTTGTGTATCTTCTCTGATCTGAGGTAATTCGAGGAGTTATAAGGCGCCTATATAATGGAACCTGATTCAAGCAAGATCCAAACCAATGCATCGTATAGCACTCGTATGACTAAGTTGCTACGTATGTGATGAGAATTTCTCAAGACGAAGCTCAACATTCTTGATGATCTCATCATACACACGTCCGATACATGTACACTAAATTTGAATTTAGAATCAAACCAAATACCTAGATCTTTAACAGACGATTGCTTAGGAAGAGTTGCGTTCCTAAGTCTGTAATTAAAGAACGGCGGGCTCCCTTGATCTAGAAAATGTCATTGTTTGACATTTTCCCATACTTAATGGAAGAAGATTTAATATTGACCAATCGCGTAAAGAATCAATGTCCAGCTGCAACGAAAGGGCATCTTTCACTGAAGTAATAGATCAAAATATTTGTAATTCGTCTGCGAAAAGTGAAAATTTATATTGAAGGACCCATTGAATATCATTTATAAATAAAATAATTGATATAAAAACATACAATGCTTTTCACGAAGATTCATCGCATTTTATGTATTCCCCATGTTTATTTTTTTCTGTACATTATTAAATACATATGTACACACCGCGATAAAGGATTGATTAAATATTTATCAGGTAAAGTGCTGGGTGTTTAAAGCAAAACAACCAAATCCCCCGCACGATCACACGGGGCCTTAACGATGCAATTATGGAAAATGGTGTGGGGCTGGCACGTGAGTGATAATCATTTCACAAAACACATTATCCGGAAAAGGAATAACTCTCATTTTTATTGTGTTGTACACGAATATGTACATTGCCGGCATCGGCTATTAGTACATGGCCGGCGGTGCTCTCGATTAAAGCGGCTCTCGCTTACGTATAAGGCAGTAACTCACACCGCGCTCAGATACAAATCACGACTCGTAAATAATACAAATCTTCTTGTGTGCACGGAGGTAATATAAGTTAGTGGTCGGGTGGCTTAGGGCTTACCAAACATACGAATGTGGCAATTTACCGTACGGGTAGAACCTTAAATTTTCCAAAATTTACCGACCCCCGGGCGTGCAGCTCCCGTAGACTAATGCGCAGATTATTGCTCGATTGGAGGCTATCGGTTTTTGGAGGAACATCGAAAACTTGGGATTATGTTGCAGCTCTCGAGGATTGTGCAAAATTCCAGCAGTATCTAATAATGAATAACCACACAGTTACTTCTGAAAACGATATTGTATAGAACTATGTATTTGAAAATACATTCTGCGACCTTTACATACATGAAACAAACATAATAAGTTATATTATATTAAGCTTATGCATATTGATATACATATTAATTCAATTTTTATTTTTTTGCTTTCACCCTCGGTACAGTCACAGGACCGACATAAAGCTCGCATTGAATCTCACTAGTGAGTTGCTAAAGCTCGAGTGGTTAACAGCTTTTGAAAACTTTTAAAACATAAAACAATAGATCTAAGACAGAATTAAATGAAAAATAGGAAACCATAAACTGTTCAAACATATATAGCTATGTATGTACATTTACGAAAAAGCATAATAGGAAACGAAAAAAAAAACAAATATAAATATATAGAAAAATAATGTAGATATATAAGTCGGTAATATACAAAAAAAAATAGTGAAAAAGCAGAGGAAATATGAAAATTACAGAAAGCTATCTTAGCAGGTAACATTAATGAACCAGACACAGAAGTAAAAAAGGTGTTAGTAGCTTTTATATTTAAAAGATAAAGAAGATAAGAAGGAAAGCAAGTAAAAAATAGCTGAATTTTCAGCTGATTGAAGCAAAGCTGAAGATCACTGTTTTAAAATAGAATACAGGGGGTCTGAGTATAAGTATTTATGTTATCTCTGTTTTTTGTGGGAAGTAAAACTATGTTAAGTAGGGAAATTTTGTAGAAGGATTGCGAGTATTAAGATTCATAGTTAGTAAAAAAGGAAATGAAGGAGTTTATATTTGTAAATTTATGAAGATTATGGTAGAAAGGAGCGGCATATTTTGTAATAAGGTCTTTAAGATAGGGTATTTTTAGATATTTGTGTATGTGAGTGTTGCGAATACATGAAGGTGAGTTTGTAATTATCTGAAATGTGATATTTATATTTTTATGAATTTTGTTTATATGTGTAATATGCATCGAGCACCAGATCGGCGAAACGTATAGAATTTGAAGACGGATGATGGCACTATAAATATATTTTAAATTTTAAAGTAAGTACAGGTTGATTTTTTTAATTACTGATTTTGCATAGCGTCTTTATTAGAGCTTTTTATCAAAAGTGTTCCAGAGGTATTTCGCTTCGGAATTCCACGGAATAAGTGTATTTTTAATGTTAATATTAGACAGATTTGATATTTCTTTTAATTATTATTCGGACCTTTCCAATAATTGCTCTGACATCATTTACTGAGTAAATTTCATTAAAATAATTTTAAATTTCTCTAAATATACCTAATAGAAGTCGAATTTTATAATAAGAATTATTTATTTCACTGGACACTTAATTTAAAAAAATTTAATATAATTAATAGGAAAAGAGTCAATATAATATATTTTTTCTAAATTTTAAATGCACTCATCTATTACTTGATAACAAAAAAAAGTTATAATGTATCTTAATTTGAAATCAACATTTATTGCGATGTGTTAGATTTGCTTGTTTTTGAATATAAATATAAATATTACCAAATTTTTTTCGTTTATAGTCAAATAAAGAAAATTTTGGTTTTTGTAATAATTTTAAATTTAACCAAGAGCGAAATCTTTATTGCATTGCAATTAAATGCTAATAATTCTTTCTCTAATCCCTTCATCTTTTATAATAATCAAATCTACTGAATTATATTAGTTTTCACACAAAATATCAAAACTTTTAATGGCCTCTATGAAATTTTTTTATTTATTTTACACCATTATATGAAATTATACTTTTTACAATAATTTTTCTCTTACTATTCAGTATTTTAAGTGATTTTATCATTTGATTACATCTTCATCATTTTATTATATGATTAAGATTTATTTTTACAAATACAACTGCTAAATGATAAAAAATACGAATTTAGCACTGATAGCTGTAGATTTATTTGATCAAATTACAATTTTTTTTTTAATCTTGAGAATTTTTGAAGTAAAATATAAGATTACCAAATACTGATGTACAAATAATGACTGGATGAAAAACAATAATTTATAGAACTAGGCAATGAAAAATGAATTAATAGAATGACAAAAAAACAATAAGTGGTGAAAACGTTGAATATTAAATTTGATATGCGAAAAACAAATAAATGTCGCTAATTTTCGTGAACTATGAAAACCAATTTATTCTAGAGATTTTTAATTTTATTTTACAACTCCCTAAGAAATGGTTTTAATATTAATTTTAATACACATGTAAATTATTCTCATCGTAATAAGTTTTTATTATTTACTGAGTGCAAATAGAAAATTTCTACAAAAGATTGAGAAATGTAAATATATTTTATAAAATGTTAAGCAAGGAGCAGCGAGCACTAAACGTTACACAATAATTATGCAGAAGAGTTGTACTTCCGGCATTACAAATATCCTGAAATCCTGGTGGGAGCTGCGCTCGGCAACAAAGAGCGTTCATGACATAATTCAAGTAATTGTTCCAGGGGCCCCTGGCTCTCTAAGAAACTTTTTTAAAATGAGAAAAGTTTGAATTTATACAAATTCATGTCGAGGCGAAATAGTTTAACTGCTTACGCTTTAGTTTTCGGCTCAAATAAAGAAATGGCTACAGAAGAATTCACTATCTACTTTGTCCCAGCCTCTCATTTATGATGAGCAAACAAACATAGGTGATGCGGGCCGCTTTTGGATATTCAAATAATATAGAGAAAAAAGTTTCGTTAAACTTTGACATGAGATTCATGATTATTTGACGATGAAAGGTTTGATATGTCCTTCTGAGAAAACAAACGAGGTCTTTTGAGTACGGAATAAAATCATTTTGATTAAATGTCAAAGTTTTGCAGTTTCTATATACTCAACGTAATATGCAAAGACTAATATTAGAATAAGAAACTTATTCTAATTTAGCAAAAATAGTATAAAATGCTTAGCAAAAATGATTGAAACTGAAATAATTGAAATAATGTAAAATTATTATTATAGTTTATCCCTTTTTTTTCATACAAATTATCCTTTATTATGACCGGGATTTGATTGTATTTATCATTATTTAAATATATTTAATTTCGGTGGTTATTTGAGCCAACGACGACACATATCCCACGAGTAGTCTGCATAATCTAAGCAGCCACCAGATCTCATTACTCCTTCTCGGGCTCCCAGAAACACCTCAAACTCCCTACCATAACCGGGATAATATTATTTAAATGGTAATACAGCTCCTAAAATGTTCAATTAGATTTCAAAGTGCAAACTTTCCGGACTGAACCACCGCACCGGGATACCGGCTCAAAAGCGAAGCCCACCTCGGGATATAGGAATATCTGGTACGAGGAGACTCGGGTTGCACTTGACTACCATATGCAATAAAATTGATCTACTAATAATTTTAAATAAATCGATGCGGCCCCTGCCAAACAATTCGCAAGAACTTCGTTTAAAAATTAAGCGTCGACTCATTCACAAAGTTCATTAATCACATTAATTCAAGTCATACCCTTGTAACATTCGGCCATTAACATAATTTAATTAAGAATATCACAATCTAAATAAATTTGAATAATGCCCGCTCCGGTACAGAAGGCACTTCTTATAATGTTAATAATGTCTTCCGATCCATTTCGCCGCCGAAAAAGTTGATATCGTTTTAAAATGAAAAGTTTGCCGTTGTTGTGATATACGGGACATATTTTATGGGACCAACTTTTTACATTAAACCGCTAAATTTATTTCATCGATTTTTAAATTATGCCACGTAATATATTATGCCGTGTATAGACTCAAATCTGGATGAATAAAAAAATAATCAATGAAAATTGACAAGCAAGATAATTCAAATTTACTCATAATATTACAATTTTAGTTGATTGTGAAACGTTGGTGAATAAAATAAAAAAAAATTGAACTAATAAAAATACACATTTTTTAGGATTTTTTTTGTACAACACGCTAAATATAATACGATTAAAAAAAATGTCTATCAGTAAGAAAATACTAGGCTCTTACGATATGGATAGAGGTCTGCAATGACAAAAATACTTCTATAAACAGAAACATTATTCTAAAGAAAGCTCAATAAAATTATGACAATTTAAAAAGAACTTAACAATCGTCATCTAAAGATCAACAATCAGAATTTTTCTACAAGTATAGGATGGTTTGAAAATTGTAAGAAGCAAATCTGAGACGGAGTCTGAGTTGGAGTCTGAATCGGAGTCTGAGTCGGAGTCGTGAAAAGTATCTGTGAAAATCTACAAGAAGGTCGCGTTAGCCGCCAGAACACTAAACATCCATACTCTAAAATAAAGCGAAGAGCTGGGACAATATTTGATCAAATTAGTAAATGAAGTAGTACATGAGAATGCCTGAAATGCAATGGAAAGAAGTGGAGGAACTTGAAGTCTTGTTTCGCAATCCTTATATCGCTATAAAAGTGTTGCAAACAGAAGACTTAACTCCTGATGATTTTTTTAAGGAGTGTAACAGCTTTATTTTTTGTTTGTCTAAAATTCAGAATAATACTATTGCTGATGAAATAAAAAATGCTATGCTATGCAGAGAAAAACATTTACTGGACAATGATATTCTATTGACTGAGATCTATGTTGGCCCCATGGTTTGATCCATATTGACGGAAGTACAAATAAATAGAGCTAAGAACGCTGTGTTTGAATTAATTATTCGTATAAAAGTCTTTCGAGTGGAAAACGAAACGACATCAGGCAGCTTAAATCAATCAATACTTGAATAATCATCATCATATCAGCATTGCCGCCAACCCAAGTATCCATAGAGTGGTTATTTTCTGCACTTAAAATCCTCAATTCTGATTTGAGAGCTTCTACGAATACAAATTTATTAGAAGCAATGTTGTTTTTAAGAATCAATTCTATTAAATAAAAGAAAATAATAAAATTTGATCTTGTTTTATTTTTATGCCTATGACATTAAAAAATTGGCTATAGGCAAAGGTAGGAAAACAACATGATAAAATAAAACTTTTTGGAGTCGGAGTCGTGGAGTCGTGGAGTCGGAGTCGTGTTGTTGATAAATATTGGATTCGGAGTCATAGTTTTTTTGACTGATGACCGATGACTCCATAGCCCAGACATAAATTCAAGAAGAAATTTAGCTGACATTAGATCTTTAAAAAAAATACTTCAGAATTCGCTGAAATTAAAAACACTCACAACCGAACTCGAAAAGGAGTCAAACATATAGAGTTCTTAATGATGAATAAATGATCTATAAGATGTATGTTTTTCAAGTTTTTTCCATAAATATGTTAATGTATATTTTGTCCATTTTTTAATAAAGGATATTAACAAACCCCAGGCTATTTTTGTATGTAATTCAAGCCTTGTATAACACGGATATATACGACAGTTTTGTGGAACCAATAACGTAGGTTATACGAGGCCAAGTTGTATTAAGGTTTTTTTATTTAATATTGCAATGAAATTAATAATTATTTTTAATGTATCCTGACATTATTAAATATTGAATGCTTACTTAATTATTAATGTCAATAAGGTTTTTCGTGTTTTGGCGTCCTTGGCGTTTTTTTTTTCTTTGTTGAGAAATAGATAGTAAAAAATAGAGTCAATAATAACAACGTTATGATATCTCAGCCTTATATTCGCTTGATATACCGTTTCAAATACAGATTATAAACAAAACATAAAATAATTACGTATTTCCAATATATCTCTAAAGAAAATATTCACTATTCAAAATCTACGAAATTTAATAAAGCTGTTACTCAGTATATGAAAATTCTGATTGAAACTTCTTAGGAGGCAAAAAAATAATATGAATTAATAAATGAATATTATTTACAAAAAACATAGATATAGTATATTTTTTCTATCAAACTAAGCATAGTCAACCCTTCTATAGCGCCAAAATAGGGAATATACTAAAGAAATCAGCATTATAGAAGATTAGGCACCAATACCAATTTTGGTATAGGTTTGTTTATTGTCTTTATTCAACATATTTCAAATGACCATGGAAGCACTATAGGAGGGACTGCCAAACATGCCGTTTTATAGCAGGAAGCGCTATAAGAGGGTTTAATGTAATTTAAAACAACGAGTTACTGCTGGAAATGCACGAAAAATTATAGTATAAATAATTAAAGCTCAAAATTACGACGTGGTACTTATTAAAATTTTAAATATATGATTATTTATTATAGCTAAAAGGTTTTAACCACATATTACTTACAGCGAGTGTATTCCCGTGGTCCTAAATTTTAAAATTAATTTTATTAGAAAGTTAAAGTAGCCCCCGCGACGAGGCCAGGCTCCCTCGAGGCTGTCGCACGTATGTGAGAGTCAGGCGCCAGAAGCTTTTGCATAAAATTATTTAAAGTCCAACTTGTGCAGGTGCTAACTTGTATAGGTGTGGTGCTGCACCATATTCGGCCATATTGCATTTCATAACCTTCATTAATATGCAAATTGTCGGATGCGAGTTAGTTGGCCTTTAGTTGCGCAAACGAATGCAATTTGGGCGAGGCCGCCGCTTATCATTATCAATTTGGACCACTAGCACGTGTCAAATATTCATTATTCAAAATATTGCATTGGATTAGAGTTAATTTTTCACCAACAAATATATCGCCCTCTGGCTTAATCGGGTATTTAATCAGAACAAATACTGTAATAAATAATGTAATACCATATTTTTTTATTACGATTAATAATGTTTATTAGAGTTGGTTTTAAATAAATTTAAATAGTAAAATAACTAAATTTTAGATAACATTTGTGTGGATTTAACTAAAAAAAGAGCTACTTTTCTCTAGGGGTGGGTTTTCGCTGTTTAAGCACTGTCTAATTCAGCCTTCTAAATTCGAGAAAATTTTAAGCTAAGCCAAGAATCTATCCAGTGTGCAGCAATGAAATATAACAATTAGTACCAAAAATGGCATTAATCATTAATTTTCTTTCTAAATTAACTGTGGTAATTAGTTAACATTTATTAAAAAAATAAATAACCGAATATAATATATAAGTATAAATAAACCGTGATTAAATTTAATAAATAAATAAAAAAACTAATATTATTAACTATCGATTCTACTAATAATAATAATTAGAGATACCTGTTTTTATCAACGATATTTGAAAAAGAGTAGAGTTTTTATGATTTTATATACATCTGTTTTATTTTATATATATCTGAAAATGCGGTAATCACATTATTGAAAACAGAAAAATATTCAAAAGTCCATAAGTTATATAGTAACTTTGCAGAACAGCGCTCGTAGACCTTTTTCATAATATATATAAGATTTAAATTTTCCAAAACTTATCAAAAATGAATTATTTAAATACTATCTCATGATTTAATTTATTATGGAAAAATATTTTGACTAAAGAAAAACAATTCACACATATGTAGGGTAAAGCGATTGTTGCATTACTTCATTTGCAATCAGTTTGTTACTGACTCTCTAAAAAGCTCTGTTAGAAAAACCTCTTAAAATCGTAAATAGCACTTCAGTCGAGAATTTACAAAATACCTTAGTTGTTCATAGCTAAAACTAAATTGCCTCATTGGTTTTAAAAAAACTTGTACCTTTTTTCATACAGTCCAAATGTTAGAGTCTTAATAGACTAGTCTAATTAAGTCTTCCATTCCTCCGGGGACAGAAAAGCTTGATAGCCATAAACCCTTTCCACGGCTGATTGTCCCGCATCCTTGACACGTGACCGGCCCATCGGAGTCTGACTACTCTGACGATAGCTGTGACCGGTATATCCTTGTATAGTCGATACAGCTTCTCGTTGCTTGAGATACGCCATTTACCGTAGTCAAATACGGTTCAAATATTCGTCTCAGAATCTTCCTCTCCAGGATAGCCAGTTGTCTATCATTTTGTTTTATAAAAGTTCAACAGCAGATCCGTATATTAGAACGGGCCTGATGAGAGTCCTGTAGAGCTTGACTTTAGTCTTCTTTGAAAGGTAGTTGATCCACAAACGCTGTTTACTCTGGTTTTGATATCGCGAAAGAAGAGATAGGTAGTCCACCCTTTGAGGGAGGAATCACACCTCTCCTGCCACTGATCAAGAGCCGATTTACCCTTGAGTAGGCAAATTGCAGTGGTGTCGACGATAACGGGACTGTTTTTACCAAGCAAAAACTGACAGCCCTCAGCTGGATTTCAAGGCCGCCAGAAGAAGGACGCCTGCAATAATTAAAAGTCATAGTATTGAAGATGTGCGATAAGCGCAAGTGAGATTAGGGAGGGGCGGGGGCGGTCCCGGTAAAAGGTTTCTACTACCATATGACAATGAACAGTGGTGCGCCCAGCATCCAGCTCCGTAACCTTTAATCATCAGCATACGCAATAATGTGACAGTCCATCGGTAAAATAATTTTAGGAGATCGTCACAGATAACGCTTGTTAACCATAAGCCTTTTCTCCGGTTGACTGTCCTTCATTCTTGACATGTGCCCGGTCTACCGGAGTCTGGCTACTCTGACGACAGCTATGACCGGTATATCCTTGTATAGTCGGTACAGCTCCTCGTTGCTACGGATACGCCATTCCAATTCGGTTCCAAATATTCGCCTCAGAATTCTCCTCTCCAGGATGTCCAGTTGTCACTCATCTTGTTTAGTCAAAGTCCAACGTTCATATCCGTATTTTATCGATGTAGGTCCTGGTCTCACCCAATACCTTTCTCAAATTTTATCCGGTCTGCAGCCACGTTGCTCCATCTTCCGGTAATTTTTAATGACGCAGTGTCCCTCTGTACATAGTCCAGCCATCTCAGCTTTGGTCTTCCTTTCCTCCGGGGACAGGAAGGCTAGTTTACCTAGCCTTTTCGGCGGGTAATTGTCTCACATCCTTGACACGTGACCGACTCATCGGAGTCTAGCTACTATGATGACAGCTGTGACCGGTATATCCTTGTATAGTCGTCGAATACGGCTTCAATTATTCGTCTCAAAATTCTCCTCTCCAGGATGTCTAGTTGTCGCTAATCTTGTTTTTCAAAGCCCAAAATTCAGACACGTATTTTAGAACGGGCCTGATGAGGGTCTTGAGTTTTAGAACTTTGGTCTTCTTTGAGAGGAATCTCAACCGTAGATGCTTTTAAATTGGCACAGGTTTTCCAGCATGGTTCTATTTCGTACTTCCAAGTTGGTTTTGCTGTTGTTGTGATAAGTGAACCGAGATATGTGAATTTCTGAACGGCTTCGAAGCTGTACTTTTTGACTCTCAGGGGTTCAAGGATTAATCTTCGGAATGGATGGGCATGTATTTTATTTTGGTCTCGCATGCATCCTGAGCAAGAGCCGCCCAAAATCTAGCGACAATATCTATGTCATCCATATATTAAAGAATTAAGGAAAAAGGTTTAAAAAAATTGCCTATTCCTTGGACAAATATCATAGAAAACAACAGAAAACGCCTAACAGAATCTAATTTTACAGTTTTTGTTTAAATATACCCTTTTTAGCTATAAATAAAATGACAAAAAGTTTATTTCCTTTTCACATTAGGCATTTTATTAAGAACGGATCTTTTTTTATCCTTTCATAAATCTATTGAGATAAAATACAGTTGCTGTAGTTTTTTTTGTAATTTTTATATACCTATTTAAATAAAAATATTTAATATTAAATAAATTCACATGTTTTACATTTACAATCATCGGTGGAAATTTATTTCATCTCTATTTAATTTCAGCATTAGTGTGGGTGGATTTATAATACAAATGTGACTAAAATAGAGTCTTTAATAAATAATTCGTCGCAATAATACGTTTTGCATAACTCAAAGGACTATGTGGGAGATATGTATTAGTACACCACTCTTCCCCCAACAGAGAAAGTTTTAATAACAGAAGAGTACGCACGCACCGTCGAATATGTAAATATTTAACAAACATGTTTATTTATTTTTATTTATTTACGTTTGCCGAAAACGTTTGCGCAAACAAGTGTTCTATCGTTTGCTTGTTAAAAAATAAATCCGCATTTAATATTCAGCGCGCACATCCTCCCCCACACCGTTGCGCGAATCTTTCGCAAAACTTTGCGCTTTTATCAACTAGACCCCTACATGTGGGGAACAATCCTGAAATATGGAAATTTCATGAACGTTTTCATGTCGAGCGACTGAAGGGTACGACCGAAAAATTTTGCGGCCAACGTTTGAGTTTCGCGCTTCCGAAACAATTTCGTTCGCTTTGATTAAAGTATTCGCGGAATACGTCTGGTTTTTGTTGTTGCTTTTGGCTTTGGGTAAATTTTTTTTTTTAATTTTTCGGCAATTACCAAACGCAAACGCGTCAGAACAAATCGGTTGTCTCTGATGTTTTGCGTAATTTATGAGCGCTGGCAAAAACCGGGACGGATGCTAAACAAACCGTAAGGACGAACCGGGCAAAGCTTGACTAATGAAGTTCAAACATCCGTCCGTCCGAGGCTTACGGGGATTTGAGAGCTTCCGCAACTTCCGTCATAGTTACCGAGTGGAACTTTAGCAAATGATTATTAATTATAATAATTGAATAAAATATATAATATCATAGCTCATCAGATTTTATCAAAGACATATTATGGTTTAAAAATACAGCTTGTCTACTTAATGTTATGTATATTTAGACAAAATCTGTGAACTATTTTTAGAATATCTTATGCATCATTTAGTATTATATTAATTAAACTGTTCGGAAATAATTTTCCATTATATTCAATGTTAACAATACTATTTTTTTTATAATTAATGGTGGAAAGAAAACACATAAATCAACAATTATTAAGTATTTAACACAATCTGGGCTACGAAAGCTAATAATTAAGTTTATGAATAAGTATCGGTAGAAAAGGGATAATAATGTTAGTTTTGTTGATTCAAATCAATAAATTGGAATTTACTAAATGCCTTTCAGTTCGGGAGACCATAAAAATGAGATAATGTAACAAATTAAAAATTAAAAAATGCCTCTGTAAAATTACTTAACTATTTCAAGTATTGGTCCAGTGTTATTTGTCTAGTATCCCTCGTCTTTTTTTTGTGAATGATAGTATAGCTAGCAATATCATCATTCACTGCTTTCACAATTCTCGTAAATTGTTTAGGATCAGGGTCTTGCTCTTCAAGGATAACTTCTTAGAAGACAAGTCACTCCAGATCGTAATAAAATATTCACCCATCGTCGTTGTTTCAAAGCTTTGGTTGTTCATTTAATTTCACATTCTAAAAAAATCTTCTATTCACTTGCCCTCAAGTTCCTTGAATAGGTCGTTACTCATTTCGGTTATCATTAAGTTACGAAATCTTTTACCTCTATATATAAATTTAACTTGGTCGTTTCGACAAGATCTCCAATAATTACGACAACTTCTTCAGATAGTATACTATTATCCTCAATCAATCGAAGGACAAGGTTATTACATATTCATACCCAAAAGCATTGCATAAGTGATAATTTTAAAATGTAAATCTTACACCTTGATCTATTAGTGGAATAATAGTGGTTGTATCCGGAGAAAGTTATATTATTTTTATATGGTCATTCTAGTTACAAGTCGGATAAACCGGTGTATTGTAAACCACTAATAGCATTTTAAATGGTAGATCACTTTTAATGCAATGCCTCTAAAAAAAAATGATGACAAAACCAGACCTTAAAAAACTACTCAAGTCATCCATGCTTTAGATTTAGTGAGTGATGCTTTAGAAATATTTTAGGATTACGTTAGGGTGTCTTTGTTATATATTAAAAGTTGTTTAATTTAGCAATCTGCAACAGCATTTTGAGTAAATATTTTTAAAGACCTTAAAACCTGTCAAAATGTGTATAACCAGACTTTTCTTTGAATCCTTTTTCGAATTCAAAACATTTAAAACTATCTTTAATATTACGATTATTTTACAAATTTGTTAAATAATAATAATGTAATTAAATGCGTATTTGTTGCTGCTTATAAAATAGTCGTACTAAAGAAAAAATAAGCATCATTATTTATTGTTTCTCGAGTATTTATATTTTTTTTAATCATTATTTTTGTGTGAAAAAATATTTAGGGAGTTTTTTAATTTATTTTTCTTATCAATCTGAATATTGTTAACTAATCTCTTTAAATAAGGTCTCTATTTTTTTTCATTTAATAAAAAGTATAAGTTTTCTGTATAAAAATAACGTATTTTACGCAATCCGTTTTTTAAAACAAACGGCTTACGATAATTATTTTGTATTATTGTTTATCAGCTTACATCTGGAGAACGTTATTTTATTATAAAGACATCTATTTTGTACATAGGCTAAGATGGAGAGTTGCATGTTATTGCATTTTGTACGAAAAAATTGATATATAATCTATTAAATAACTGACGTTTTTAACATTCTTTTTGTAATATAAATATGCATTTATTATATTTCTTTAAATATAACTAATTTTATATTAATTATAGCACGTTCAGACAAAATTCTTAGAATTTTAATTTATCAACAAAATCTTGTATATAGTAAAATATAGTAACACGCTAAGCGACGCGCAAAATTAAATTTTGCAATATTCCAATATTGGGAAAATCAATTTTCTGCAATCAAACCATAAAGAAAATCTAACAATAAAGTACGCAATTAAAATATTCTACGCATTTCATAAAAGAGGTCGATGCTTATTTGCATCTTTAATCTAATGACATGATATTTATATCATAATGTTACAAGAAAAAAAAATAGGAATATAAAACATTATTTTTAAATGATTTAATCTGCAATATGATAACCTCACATAATTTATAAAACTCATCATAATTTTGCACATAAAATTAGTAAAATTATACATATACGTACATACATTCAATTTATAAATATTTAATTTAATCAGTTTACATGACATTGGTCTGTTAAAATAAATTAAAGTAAACAATAAAATGTATTCTTCATAGGGGCTCAAATTCCTTTAAAATAATTTAACGTAATTGTTAACACCTGTATATAAAACCACTTTTCATTGTTCCAAAACACAGTGTGTGCGTATGTAATACTTTAAATTATTTTTTACTAATCCTTTTAACACCGTAGGGTTAAAATATTATGATTGTGTATTTTAAATTATGATGTGTGCTAGTCTCATTACTTATCTTAATTCGTTATTTATCTTTTATTATTTAAAAAGCAATTGTTATAACGCATTAGCGCTTAACATTTCTATCATTCGTGATATAACATTATCATGAAACGGATTGTGCTACTGTGCGCGTTAGCGCTAATTGCTAGTGTTAGCGGTATGTAATGTCAAAAATATATATATTTAATATTATAATTTACATCATCAATCGGAATATTATTTAAATATTGCGTAAATAAACATTAATATTTTTTTGCGAATTTAAGAACATTTATATTATAAAAAACGCGACTATTTATAATGCAAACACTGCTTATATTATTATAAAAATAGATAGTGTTCAAATAAAGGCATAATATTTCATCGTACATATAATAAGTGTATTTTTATTTTATTAAAATATCCTTATTAATTTTTTTTTTAATACAATTACCGAAAACCTTACCGAAAAATAGTGAGATTTTTTACTGGGTTTAATTATTTATTAATCATTAAAAACATCGAATTAAAAATGATCAACATAATCATGAAATAATAAAAATGTATATATTATTTGTGGCAATTTTTTTTCTTGAATTTGGCCACAAATATTAAGAAAAAATCCTTATAATCATTTTTTTATATATAATAATACAATGATCTATTGCTAAAAAATAATTCTAAAATTCAACACAAGCTTTGATACAATTTTTATTAAAAAATCATTCCAAATTGCCAATCGCTGTATCCAATTCTCCCTGTTAGGCAGACTATCCACTTACCTTTGCTTTGTTATAAGCTCTCTTCTCTGGTAATGGCAATCTAAAAAATTGAAAATCTTCAACAAATGTCTAAAAATGTTATTATTTAGTTTTCTCAATCCATCAAATATTAATTTTTATTTTTAAAATTAAACATTTACCTCTGAATGTAATTGCTAGGAATAGATTTTGCTCCTCCACAAAACTGGCACTATACATAGTCACTAGCACACACACTCTTAACTTACACGACTTATTTCTAAATTTATTTTAAATAACTTCCCTCAAAATATGAAAAATATGCAAACGAAAATTAATATTGTAATAAAAAATCATTTATATATCTCCCTTAGTTGCAACATTTATTATATTATTGAAAATCTTTTATAAATTTTGATTTGAATAACAGAAATATATCAGATGATAAGAACTTAACATACGAGGTTTGTTAAAAATAAGATTCGGATATTTTTTAAATACGAGCGCTCTTCATAAACGATTTGTTTTTCAATAAGCAATTATTTTTTGTTATGATTAGTCGATTTTTTGTTATTTTGTCGCCTTATTTAAAAACCCCATATCAGTTCATTATGTTTTTACAGTAAAAATAATTCATCAAAATAATTTCAATATGAATTGACTTTAAGTTTTTGATTTTTCTCAAGTAACTCGTTAAATAAATCCTACATGTCAAAAACCTTTTGTATAAATATTATAGATAATCATTGTCCTTTATTGTCTGCAATTAAGAATAAAATAAAAACAATAATACTCAATGCTGTTGCCACGCGCGCAATGTTTTTCCTCGCTTTCATCCAGTACAATGTGCTGAGTGCAAGTGAAATCGTCATATTGATTTGTTAAATAAATGCAAAATAATGACCAAATATTAAGCCATATTCCTAGAATCATTCATTTTAAAAAAAAATGTCAGGATATTGATGAAGAATTAATCAATATATTGTCTTAAAATGCTTAGGGTGTCTGAAATATCCCCTTCGGATGACGCGGTTGTTTTTCAGCCTCCGTGACGGATGGGTTATTGATGATATCTTATCCCACTTACGTAAAAAGTCTATAAAAGATTCCCTAGTTGTACTATAGATTTAATTTATATTTATATTTAATCATTGATCATTGCGACGTTTATTTTATTTTATTTTATTTATTTATTTTATTTTAAAGACAATGCGTGATTGGCATTACAGAATAACCCAGGTCGCCAATCACGCATAAAAACATAAATAGAATAGTCAGAAAACAAAATACATTAAATTAAGATGGTGAAAACAACAAACAAAATAAAAGCAAAAAAAATATTGAAATAAAGAAAATAATGTGTAAATAAAGATAAAAAGTACTATATGTTAAAAAGAAAAAAAAAAAATAAAAAACTAGCCTATTAGTTGGTCCGCTATATGAAATTATAAACTTCATACAAAGATCAACGAAATGGCGATATTTGACTTCAAATAAATCCACACACAAGCGGTTAAGTAGAGTGATAGCTCTGGTTACCGGAGAGTCCTTGAGAGCACCTGTCCTCGCATTTGGCGGAAGAAAAAGCACACGCGAACGAGCTCGATGGTAGTGAGGTGGTTTAAAGATGAAGAATCTCTGATATATCATTCTATTGATTTATTACTCCTCTTTAGTTGTAATTGCTTTATAGATTCCCCAACTCTTGAATTAAAATTATTTATTTTTATATTTATGTAGTATTCAATGATAATTTTGATAAATAAAGACGGAGAATCATTAGTACGTTGTCTCTTTCTATAATGAACATTCGCTGAAACTATCTGAAAAGTATTAGTAACCCAAACACGACAATGGATCTTTCTGAGAATAATTAGCCAACACTTACTAGGCATTGCGTTGACTTCATCTTCGTTTTAAGTAGATTAAAGGTTCTTCAACTGTCAAATAAAATTAATTTATGATCATATTTAAGTAGTAACCGATGGAAATTTTAACATTTTTCCATTAAAAATCACTGATATATGTTCATTTTATGAATTAAATTAATTTATGTTCATGTTTTCTAATAATCAATGTTATTTTGACATTTAAATATAAAGAATCGTTTATTGTTTTCTTGTTTTATATGTGAAAAAAAATCGTATCTTACATTTTTGTTTCTCGTTTCTCCAATATTTTGGCTTGATTTGCTTGGGGTCCCTGCGAGACCCCCTTTGGACGACGCGGTTGATTTAGTGCCTCCGTGACGGTTGAATGTAAAAAATATAATGATTATGATATTTTAATTTTTAGCTAAAAGTAAAGGCTTTGGTCCCGGAGAGCAAGACCATGATTACGTCGAAGTCAGACCCAAAGCCCATATGTTTTGGTGGCTTTACCATACAACAGCCAATGTAGTAAATTCGGCTGAAAGACCGCTCATGTTATGGCTTCAAGGAGGACCCGGTGGCTCATCGTGCGGATATGGAAATTTCGAAATCCTCGGACCACTGGACTTAGATCTTGAGCCCAGAGACCACACCTGGGTAAATTAAATCAATATATGAAAAACCCAAAAAAAAAACAACAATACAGTCCAGATTACGAAAATTCGATTGTTTAATTTAATCCAAGATTATATTTATGACAACTCAATGGTTTACAGGTTCAAGATTTCAACGTATTGTTTGTCGATAACCCTGTTGGTACCGGATTCAGCTATGTAGAAGAATTCGCTGCATTGACTACTGATAACAAACAAATCGGTTAGCATCTTTAATTAATATTATTATTTAATTTGTTAAATTCTAGAGATCAATTTCTGACCCTATGACTGAAAAATGATGTTAGTATTTATATATATCTTAAATTTTAATCCTTGCAGCCGTTGATCTGGTGACGATGCTGAAGAGCTTCTACGAAAAGCTGCCGCAATTCCGTTCAACTCCCCTCTACGTCTATGGTCAATCATATGGCGGCAAAATGGCCGTTGAATTCGTTCAACTTCTTGTAGAGGTATATACGTATATATATATTCTTATTTAAATTATAATATAGCGTGAGATTGATATCAATGCGAACAAAAGAAATGTGTAATGATTATCGGTCCAGATAAAAGTAATAATCTGGTATTTAACAATTTTGGTGAATTGGGTCAAGCCGCTCCATTCGCTGCAAATATTTTAACTTTTTTTAATGTCGCATGACAGGAAGTACGGCTGGGAAATATTCAATCGAACATATCCGGCGTGGCGATGGGAAATTCTTGGATCCATCCAATTGATTCGACCAAATCATGGGCTGAATTCTTGTATCAGTTCAGTTTAGTCGATGAGCCTGGAAGAGATGCCATTTACACTCAATCTCTCGTAGCCGAGAGAGTTTTCAACGAAGGACAATTTGCCCAATCGACAAATGAATGGGCAAGGACTCAGGGTGTTGTATTCCAAAGGACAGATGGTGTCGATTTTTATAATGTCGTGAATAAACCAACGAGAAGTGGTGCATCAAGAACCGTCATGGGTAGTTATACTTAAACGCTTTTATAATCCAATATTATTAATAAATATTAAATATAATATTTAATTCAATAGAGCAAGCGTTCGATAGGGCAACATATAGTAAATATTATAGTGCAAGAGCAATGAGCTTAGATTCTTTGATGAATGGCCCGGTTAAAGAAGCGCTCGAAATTCCAAGCAATGTTATATGGGGAAGTCAATCAGATGCTGTATTTAATTATCTCAATGTTGATTTCATGAAGCCAGTCACTCATATTGGTATATCCACTATAAAAATAAAATTTATAAACTTTAATGCCATTTTAAACACATAATTATTCATTTCAGTCGAGAGTTTGTTGAATGAGACCACAGTAAAAGTTCATGCATACAATGGAAATTTAGATTTGATCGTAGATACTCCAGGTATGTTAATTTAATATTATTAACATTAATTATTTTTTATTAATTTTTTTACTTATCACCAGGACAAATGGCTTGGGTTAATCGTCTCAGATGGATCGACTACCAGGCTTTCCTAAGCGCGGAAAGAAAAACCATCTGGGTAAACAACCAAATGGAAGGCTACGAAAAGACCGGCGGAAAGTTCACATTCTTCTGGATCAACGTCGCCGGACACAGTGTACGTATGCTTATATATTTAAAACTGGTTTCGGATTAAAAAACTTTTACAATTACCACTGCGAAACATATCTGCAAGCGTATATTTCACATGTGTAACTGCGTGCTGAAAACTTTCCGAACTTATGTAATGAGTTTCATATTCAAGATGGAAAAGTTGACGTTTGTCAACCGCAGATGTTTTATTGTCATTCTTTAAAATGATTTTTTTTTATTTTAGGTCCCTGCTGATAACCCAGCTGGCACCAGAGCATTCTTGAGATCAATGAGCGGTGTATAAATATAATAACAACTTGTATTTATTTAAATAAATTATAATGAAAATATACTTTCTTTTATTTATTCAATTAATCTAATATTTCTAATTATTATATATAATAAATAAATGCCGTTTAATATATAATCGATTACCATGTTTTCAGGGAGAGTTCTGTATTTCAGCAGTCTGTCTCTGAATTTTATTTACAAATAACTTTAATCGTTAAAACATAACAACAGGATCTGAATCTTATTAATCAAAATAAATTTAAAAATAATGTTTTTGTATTCTAATATTTGAGTCAGTAACAAACACCTTTCCAAGGAGTTGAAATTTTGGTAGGATGGTCAAAAATAGAAAAAAAACTCTGCCACACAAAAAAGGTTTAATGAGTTTAATTGTCCCTGAGGTTTCTTGTCTTATTCCTGTGTACGTTCTCATCTAGAAATTATATATTATTTTCTAATAAATACATTATTATGATATACTATTAAAATAATCGGATTAGGCATAGGATTAGGTATTATGTAACTCAAATAACCTAGTCTATAAAACTCTTGACTTTATAATTAAATTATATGTTTAAATTTAAACAACTTAACTCTCTATTTATAAGTTTAATTGTACTTAATAACTATAAGTCATCCGGAAAAAATACTAATTAAAAACTAGATAACCAAGAGTTTACAAAATCCATAAATATCCAGCTATATATAATATATCTGCTTATAACGCGTCACGAGTGACAAGTAGCGAGCAACCACACACAAACACCTATATAGATATACACAGGCATACATATGCACATTTGCCCAAAACGAGTCTTCAAGTAGCCGGTCGCAAGTGATTATTAGCCCTGTCACGCAATAGCAATCTTTTCATCATGGGAAAGACCTCCTCAGAGAGAAGGAAGAGGAGCGAAAGTATCAAGACTAGACCAATTATTGGTCGACAGATTAGGGTTTTCCTTCCCAGGGTATACTGGCTCTGTGGTGAGCAATCCGTCAGAGACCAGGTTTATTTATGCACATAAAGATATGTGTACACAAACTTGTACACATTTTATAAGGAGTGCACTGTTTTGTTGAGTATTTATCAAAATTTACTTGGATTTATAGTCAACTCGATAACGCTTTAGAGAAGAGTACAAACGAATACCGAGGCAAACCCCCTTCTACTTGCCTGGACACAGTCGAGAAGGTAAAATCCGATACCAACATGGTGGAAGATGTACGTCCAATGCCAGCAATGGCAAAGAGAGGGAAATCCTTTACAAAAAACCGCATACCAAGACGGCTCGGGTCCCTGCGGTATGGACACAAAAGGGGAGCCCTCACGTCACGTGTGAGACTCAAGTTCCTTTGGCCTCGACTACCATGCGAGAGTTTGGTAAGGCCCATGCCCTCAGCAAGTGAGAGCCTTGTGGCTGGAAAATGATGATGATTATGATATAATATAAGCAAAATAAAACCTTATAAAATCAATAAAAAATATTATTAATTGGAATAAACCTAAATTATATTTTTATTAAATTTAAAACAGGGGAATGACAAATATTAATACTAATACAAATAATAATAATAACCCCGAATAAATGTCGCATTTTTCATTATATCATCATTGGTTCATTATACAAGAAAGACGCATGTACCATTACAAGTTATACTGTAATGGTAACTGAAATCGAAGCAAAAACGATGGCTTTTGGCGAATTATTTAATTAGAGTATCGTCTCCTGGTCTAGTAAAAAAAGATGTCTAAAAATATAGGAAATATTCAAAGACGGGGTGCTTAGGTCCCGCAGGATTTGTGAATACAATAAGAAAGTCTCAACATGCAGAATTCCTACAAGAAATAGGACAATATCGCTCGCTTTTTCGAGATTTAAGTAGTGGAGTTAAGAAATGGATTTCCTACTCGAACGTTACCAAGAAAATAGTGGTTAACTCCTTTACAAAAAGCAATTACAACCTAAAATTCGGACTACAAATTTTTTTTTTTGTTGTGTGGTGGGATCCAAATCGAAAAATGTATTTAAAGTTTTAAAATATGGCCAAACGGTCAGGGCAGAGATGATCAAAAATATTGTTTGAGCGAGAAATAATGTCAAAAAAGGGCAGATCTAGTAAAGAACGGTAAAACATTCCTGCAACCCGACAACGCCTGTCCTCATATAGATGAATTAATGAGATAAAAAATTAACGACCTCAGTTGTGGACACTTTATTGTATCCACCATATTCGCCGTATTTGATATTTTCGAATTACCATCAGTTCCGGTCTATGGAACATTTTTGGAAAGACAAAAAAAATATTATCGTATGATTTCGGGTATTTTGATTCATCGCTATCGAAATTTTATAAAAAAGTATTTATTATTCCATAAATAGATAATCAAAATACAAGATTAATTCTAGTTACCCCTAATATAAACTTATTAAAGTGTACCGTTCTTGGGTTCGTCGTTTTCCTGCATTCATAAATACATCGTTAAATAAGCCACCATCTATAGTCCCCTACCTATCGTATTCTTCGATCTATCATCATAAAATTATAGTATTATATATTATAGACATTATATTTTTCTCTGATTAATAGTCAGTTAAAAATCAAGAATAATGTGTAGTTGAAAGACTGAACATATAATATAATATTATAAAATATCTAAGAGGAATCCGAATTAATTTAGCGCAATGTTTAGAACTAACAGAATCAAGAGCATCATCAGTTTATTGCTGAGAGAAATAATAACATTTGCCACTTAACCTATCCGTCAAAAAGGCTCGAAAACAACATTGATGAATTTTTCATTAGTTTTTCATTGCACTCAGCGTATTAATCGTACAGGATGCAAGCGAGAAAAAGCATCGCGAGCATAGAAACAGCACTAAATATTGTTATATATTTTTTTGCAATTGTAGACAATAAATGACAATGATTATTTATAATGTGTTCCTTAGACTTTTTTAGATTAATTTAAAAAGTTTAGGATTTATATTCAAAGAGTTATTTGAGAAAAACTTGGGGTCCGAAATATACCCCATCGACACTGCTTGTAAAAGGGTCTTCGTTATATTAAATATGTAATTATAAATAGATGGATACTCAATGCTGAAACTATTTATTATATATAAATGATCCATTGATATATTAAGATTTAACTGTATAATCGCCCATTCATCTCAAATCCCACCGATTAATACAACAGCCATTGTCGTTATCAACGAGACTTATGATAGATGATGTCGGCGATTTAATTTTATTTTCACAATAAATGTGATATAAGAGATTAATTCTTTTGTGTTGCGATCATTTGTGGTGCTGAGCAACAATGGGTTGGATAAAGTTTCTGTGCGTTTTTGTGCTCTTGGCCGCCGCAGACGGTGAAAATATTATTTATTATATTTATTTTTTTCTCACCTTGATATCGATTTAGCATTATTCATATTTTCATTCAGCCAAGGGTAGAGGCTTTGGTCCTGGCGAGCAGGACTATGGCTACGTCGACGTGCGAGAGGGTGCACATATGTTCTGGTGGTTGTATCACACAACTGCCGATGTCCAAGTATCTTCGGATAGACCCTTGATTATGTGGCTGCAGGGAGGACCCGGAGGATCGTCTTGCGGGTATGGAAATTTCGAAATTTTGGGACCTCTCGACTTGGATCTCGAGCCTAGAAATTACACATGGGTAAGATAAATCGATTATTTTCATAATGTTTTAGAATAAATTCACGAGATGTCGCTGTAAATAATATTTATCATTTATTTTGTTAGGTAAACGACTTCAATCTTCTCCTTGTAGATAATCCCGTTGGCACAGGATACAGCTATGTGGATAATCTTAATCTTCTTACAACAGATAATAAGCAAATTGGTACATATGAAGTTTCTATATGTGTATTTTTATTATTATTTTATTATGTAATATTTAAAAATATTTTTAGCCAGAGATTTAGTCACATTGATGCAGAGTTTTTATGAACAATTGCCCCAATTTAAGAATACGCCATTCTACATCTACGGACAATCTTACGGAGGAAAGATGGCCGTGGACTTTGCCCGTCTGCTTGTTGAAGTGAGTGCTTCGTCTTCATGAGTTTTAAATAAGACAAATCTCTCTCTATTGCCCGCCGATCCTTTTTCATTTTGCAGGAAGTGCAAAACGGCAACATCGAATCCAACATCCAGGGCGTGGCCATGGGCAATGCGTGGATCTCTCCGGTCGACGCCACACTCTCATGGGCTCCATTCCTGTATCAAGTCGGTTTAGTAGACGAAAAACAGGAGGCTGAAATATTAGAACAAGCTAAATACTGCGAATCCGTGTACGAAATGGGCGATTATTATCAGGCAACCATCGAATGGGCCATCACCGAATACGTCATCATTGACGTCACCGATGGCGTGGATTTCTACAATATCTTAACAAAGATGCCACAAAACGCTGCAACAAAGGATAAAATCCACCGGACAATGATGCGTAAGTAAAATAATATATTAGAATATTTTTCCATCCATAAAATATAAAAATGAATCATCTAACATAAGATAAAAATATTTTAAAACGATAACAACATACTTCAAATGATAAAATCTAAGTTTTCTGTTAAAAATTTTTGCATGCAATTCATGTCATATATATCAAATTAATCTGATCCATTCATCTGGCATTCAATCATCATTGCTATCTAATTTATTATTTTTAAATTTATATAGAAAAAGCCTTCGATCGTCTGACACACAGCAAATATCATAATCAAAGAGCATGGGATCTCGATCTGCTGATGAATGGACCCGTGAAAGAAGCACTCGGAATCCCAGCACATGTCCATTGGGGAAGTCAATCCAATGATGTATTTGATACATTAGGAGTCGATTTCATGAAACCAGTATCAGGCGTCGGTAAGCAGATCAGTAAATAAATTATTTTATTATTTCTATCTCAACATATATTTTTTTTTTCAGTTGAAACTCTGTTAAATGAAACATCAATCAATGTGCACGTATATAATGGAAACATGGATCTTATTTGCGATACTCCAGGTATTTTATTTATATTTATACATATAATTAGAGTTATTGTTACATTGATGATATATTTTGATTTAAGGACAAATGATCTGGATCAATAAGCTTCAGTATCCGCAGTCTGCCGTATGGAAAACCGCCCCAAGAAGGACCATCTGGGTCAACAATCAAATGGAAGGCTACGAAAAAACTGCCGGAAAGTTCTCCATGTTCTGGATTAACGTAGCTGGACACAGTGTAAGTATTTATTGGGTCGTTAGGGTACACGCCGACCCCATGCCAGGCACGTCACTGATATTTTAAATTATTTCTGGTGCTTTGCCAAATGAACCGAATGAAAAATGTACCAGCGTTTAACGCTGTTTCAAAAGAAAAATTAACAAATTGCGTGCACGTATTTCATTTGTATCAAAAAAGTTAAATATCAAAACGTAAATGTGATATTTTCACAATTTTTCATCGTGTTTCAGGTGCCGAGAGACAATCCGGCCGGTTCCAGATCGTTCTTGAGGTACATGACCGGTATATAATACCGCAATATTAAATAAAAGTATATGTATAAATATTTAAATAAATCATATGCTTGAAAATGCGTTTTTATTCTATACATATGCGTTATCTAGCATAAATAAATGTGCTTTATCACTTGGCAGTGATCGTTCGATTAGATTCGTTGCTCTTATCAATTATTTCGTTTTACGTGTGTGTGTAACGTGCGATATGTAATTGATTGGAACTAGTCAAGAAATGTTTTGATTTTGATAAAAACGAATATTGCCATGAAATATAGATTTTTTTTATCATTGCAATTATTATACATTGGAAAACATTTTGAAAATTAATATACACCAGAAAATCAATGTCGTATAAAATATATCATGCACAATAAGTATAGGACACGCGGTAATAATTGATGCATTTTATTATGTGACAATGTCTTGACATAGCGCTAATCTAAAATGATGAAAAAAATCGCAAGTCAGTCGAAATCATAGATTGCGCTTAAATTCTAAGCAAATGTATTTTTATATCGCTATAAATAAACAAAAGTGATTTAAAATGTGCATAATTAAATATAAAAAATAAGAGAAAAAACGTTTCGATTTACATCTACGACCAAAAGATTTAACGTGATTTTATAAATTCTATTACATATTTTTTATATTAAATATTGTAAAGTGATTGTAAAAATATTATTTCGTTGTTATTTTAATGAACTAAATAATTTAAAGCAAAATAAATGTTTTAAGCTTTTAAAAGCATTTTCATTTTTTTTATTCACAAAAATGTAAAACATTGTTTTTATCTAAAAATAAAGTATCAGGTTGTTCGAAAAGTATTTTTTTTTTTTATGAAAATGAAAGTTGATTTTCTAATAGTGAATAAATATTTTATTGAATTATATATTGTTTATTCTGGTCCATCACCTTTAGCCATTTTTTGGCAAAAAACTAATGAAGGTGATTTTTGATCTCCTCATTTAAAGTAATGGTTATACCCTCTAAATAATTTCGTAGAGACCAGAACAAATAATAATCAGCAGGTGCCAGATTTAGAGAATATGGTAGGTGTGGCAGTATATCCCATCCAAGCTATAAAATCTTTTGGCGAGTTAACTCGCATTATCTTGGTGGAACACTACCCCTTTTCTATTGATCAATTCTGACCTTTTCTGTTTAAGTGAATCATTTAATTTGTTCAGCTAATGACAGTACAATTCAGAATTAATCGTTGTGTTATCCTGTAGAATTTAAAAACGATTCCTTTGAATCCCACCAAACAGATAGCATCACTTTTTTGATGAATACCGGCTTCCGAAGTGTTTTGAGCCGGTTTATCATTTTTACTCCATGATCTCTTGGGTTTAACATTGTTGTAGGCAACCCATTTCTTAACCCCAGTGATGATGCGCTTCCAAAAATAATCATTTAATTGACGTTTGAGAAGTAAATCACGGACGTCAACGCGACGGCACAAGCTTCTTTCCATAAGAACATGAGGAACCCATATGTCGAGCTTTGAGATTAAACTTAGGCGTTTCAAATGATCACAAACGGTCGAATTCGATCAATTTAATCTCTCAACAATCTCACGAGTTGTTATTCGCCGGTTGGCATCATTTAATGCCTTTAATGTGTCTCAGCGTTTCTATTTATCGCTAAAATCATCCCATTTCCAGAATTGTAGAAATTTCGATAGTTACTTACTCCCTTATTTAAAAAAATAAATAACTCAAATTTTAGCAATTACAGATCAGTTGCTCTTCTATGCAGACATGTCAGGGTGTTCGAGGTGATTCTACATAAATACGTATTGAAAGTAGAATTATCGATGGGCATCATGGATTTCGGCCTAAAGGCTTAACAATCAAAGGCCGACTTAGATTTTCTAATTTTGTGTCGATGTCACCCGATAAGGTCGACGTTATCTAAACGGTTTAAAAAGGCGTTTGATAAATTCGATTATTGTAGATTTATTTTGAAACTAGATCATTTTGGGCTCTATGATATTCTCTTACGTTTCTTCTCCAGTAACCTTACAGAGAGGAAACAATATGTGCAATACGACTCCTTAAATTCGTATGCTTACAATACAACTTCTGAAATTCTGCATGGATCAAATTTAGGATCGTTATAAAAGTGCTAAACGATACATTGGTTCGAAGCTTGTTCGAATCAGGTTCCATTATATGGGCGCTGTTTTATTATTATTTATTATATCCTTTACTTCAGCAGAAGATCGACTTTCCTTGCAGTTAAACATTGATTCTTTGCGCAATTGGGTAATATAAAATTGTTTTCCTTTTCTAGATCAAAGGAGCCTGTCATCTTTAATTACAGACTTGGGAACGTATCTCTTCCTAAGCAATATTTAGTTGAAGATCTGGGTATTTTATTGATTCTAAGTTAAATTTTAGTTTACATGTATCGGATGTATGTATAGGATTATCAAGTATGTTGAACTTTGCCTTTAAAATTCTCACTATATTACTATCACCATAGTATTTTATTTATTTATTTGACTACGATGGATGAATGGCATAACTTAAAGATTCCAAAGCGCCATTCATTCATATAAAGATTTTATAAAGATTCGATAAACATTCTAATGACCCTAAAGATAAAACAAGAATGAGTCTCTCACACTAATATTCCTAAGTGCCGAACCGCGACACTGGTTATTTTTTAATATTATTTCAGTTAGATTGAAATATTTATTAATCGCAGAATTGATGGCATTAAATTAATTAATTCCGACACGCCAAACTACCCACATTATAATATTAAAATAATATTTTTAAAAAATAGTC
>JAGXCT010037211.1:0-100808 GCA_022495035.1 Philopotamus ludificatus | reverse complement strand
GGACGTTCTCCAGGTTATCTTGGCTCTTCGAATACGGGTCAGGTCGCCAGCCAAAAGCCCAGAAGCCGAGCTGTCACTCGTGAATTGTAACAATAATAATCAGACAAGGCTAGGGCCAATTCGTATGTAATATACGGTCTAATCGGGTGCTATGGGCTCCTCCTGTAACACACACGTCACCGAATTGGCCTGGATAGCGGTCTGGCTCCTCATAGCCCCGTAGAATCTACGAAACCATGATTGTGCCCGACCGCTATCGCCCCCACGTCTGATACTGGCACGCGACAACACTTGACTCTGTATGACGCTCCGAACTCCCTCAGATTAAAATTTCTAAGATATCTCTAAATGAGGTAGTTCGGATTCCACCCCAGCTTATACTCCAGTAGATGGGTACACAGTTAACTAGGGTATGTAACTCTTGTAAAAAAAAGGTTAATCCACTTGGCAGTACATAAACCCCTTGTTCTGTGCGAGTTGTCCTTATGGGCGCCAGCTTTCTTCCGCTAAAAGTGAGGACAGTTGCTCTCGGATACTCTCCAGTAACCAGAGCTATTACTCTGCTTATCCACTTGGCTAATTAGTTGATCTGTTATGTAAGATTATATAATTTCATAGTTAGATACTTGTTATAAAATCAATGGTCATAATTCGTGTACATATGCTTTCGCTATATAAAATGAGCTCTCTTCCGAGATGACGGTCCAATCAGAGAGTCCGCATCCCTTTCATAGACAAAAAGTCTTCATTTTTCATACATGCTACAAAAACTCCGTTTTTGTCAGTCACCAGTTCCAGACCAGATCTTATAATTAATTTATTCGTACCAAAGGAAACTTTAGGATCATTATTATCATCATCTCGTACCGGAGATTCGTCTCTGAGATATTCTATGTTCACATCCATATTTACCAATCATCGGACTGACAACATCTGACTCATTTCTTCATTAAACGAGCAACTTCAAAACAAGGCGTATTTCACTTTAATACCGATCTTCGAAGCGACAATTTGGGCGTCTTAAAAATTGGAGGCAGCGACGGGTTACCTTTTCTGATATTGGTAGTCGCACATCTTCTTAACATTTTGGTGGCAACGGTGGGATACCTTTTTTTGGTACTACTGTCGCGCCCCCTTAACAAAATGATGGGATGGGACCGCCCTGATATATCGGAAATCACGGATATCATAATTTTGCTCGATATTTTGTATTTTTTAATTAATAAATATGACGCGTAAATGACACACGCCCTCAGAAATATTTCGCCGCAGACTGAGCTTTTGAATCACGTGTCAATCATTCGTTTCACTCGCACATGGCACATCACATCGGATGTCTGTGACAAAAACTGGCAACAGAAGCGAATATTGTTGTTTTTTTAGACAAATATAAAAAGTTTGTGATACATAGGATTTTTTTTAAAGAGTTATTCGAGGTAAATCAAAAACTTAATCGGCACGGCTAGGTTTATTTGGACAATAATCGTTCAATGCGTCAAAGGTCTTTTCTGACTAATAGTTTAGATTTTTAAGTGATCTTGGATTTTTGGCTTTTCCAATAACTAAAAAAATGTTTTGGTATTAACTCTCTCGAATAGTTTAGGTATTAACTCCCTATTGTTCATACATTTATACTTACACTTATAATTTGAATTCATACATTTATACTTTGCGAACCGGATAATTTGCATACGGATAGTCACGAGTCTACTAATAGTAAAATAAAATAAATGAAAGATTCATAGATGACTGTACCATGATTTTTTAAACAAATTAACATAATACTATGTACAAACATAGTGAATGTGTGTTATCAACGCATGTGATAATTATCATACATGCCACGATCACTAGATATTTCAATGGTCTTCCATTACAAACACTTTATCAATATGATTGACATATAGAGATACAAGTATATAAATTAACAATTCGAAGCTCGTTTAAACATTTAGGAAAATGGCATTGACCATAGTGCTGGTTTCGCTGCTATTGCTCTCTTCCACATATGGTAAGTAAATAAACATATATAACTGAATAATACGATTGATTGTAATAAAATATGTATTTATTATAGCTAAAAAAGGATTTGGACCCGGTGAACAAGATTGGGGCTATGCTGATGTTAGAGATGGTGCCCATATATTTTGGTGGCTTCATTATTCAACAACGACGCCATCATTAAATAGACCGTTGATTTTATGGTTGATGGGAGGACCTGGCGGTTCATCGACCGGCCATGGAAATTTTTTGATGGTGGGACTGCAAGATGAAGATCTGAAAGACAGAGAATCATCATGGGTAAATAATTTTAATAATAATAATATGAAAATATGTTGTTTTATTAATAAATGTCATTGAAAATAGGTTAAGGATTTCAATATATTATTCGTGGATAGTCCTGTCGGAGCTGGATATAGTTACGTCGATAACTTGCAACATCTCGCAAACGACAATAAAGAAATAGGTATGTTTTTCATCTGATTGTTTTATTTATTATAATGAATTATCAATTAACAGTTTATTTATTATTATTTCAGCTGAAGATTTATTAGAGTTGATGAAGAAATTCTATGATACACTGCCTGAATTTAAGAGAGTACCCTTGTACATATACGGCCATGGATATGGCGGAAAAATTGGCGCTGATTTCGCCAAATTATTCAAAGAAGCGAACATGGGCGTCGAACTAGAAGCACTATCCATGGGAAATTCATGGTTGTCTCCGATTAATATAACAGAGTCGTATAGTAAATATTTGTATCAAGTTGGATTGATCGATGAGACAGGTGAAAAATCATTGAAAGAACAAACTAGCTACACTGCTAACATGTACGATACCGGATTGTATTATCAAGCTACCAGAGAATGGATGAGGACCTTAAACCTGATCTATGCACTGACTGACGGAATCGATTTCGGTAATATTTTGACAAAAATGCCGAAGATTTCCAAGATGACTGACGAGAAATTCGAAAGTATATATTATTCATACACTTTTTTATATTTATTTATTTTAATTATTATATGAAATGTGTATTGTTTTAGAATATTACGTCGAAAGTATAACACACAGCAGAGACGCTTTTGATTTGAACGAGCTAATGAATGGCGATGTTAAAACAGCTTTGAATATTTCGAGCAAAGTTTATTGGGGAAGTCAGGCAAATCAAGTGTTTGAAAATTTATATATAGATTTTATGCTGCCGGTTACGAAAACGGTTGAGCATTTGCTGAATAACACAAGTGTTAAAGTGCATATCTGCAATGGAAATTTGAATCCTATCACTCCAACTACTGGTGGGTATTTTTTAAAAAAAAAATCATATTAATTTCGATCTTTTGAATATAAAAAAACATTTTTTTAGGGGAATTGGTGTACGTGAATAATATGACATGGACAGATAGCAATGCTTTCAAAAATGCGGAAAGAACAACAATTTGGGCTCACGGTATAATGGAAGGATATAAAAAGGAAGGCGGCCGATTAAGCTTTTATTGGTTCAATGCCGCCGGAGCTGAGGTAGTAACTATAATAAATAAGTTATAAATTAAATTTATATTAAATATGCATATTTTTTCAGTTCATCACTACCAACACAGAAGCCACAAGAGAATTCCTGTTTTCGATGACTGGAGTTTAAAATATACATATTTTAGTTATTATATAAATTATTTAAAAATAAAACTGTGATCTGTATAAACATACTTAATGTGGAAATAAAATATTTAATTTAATTTTTATTTTAATCAACCTCGATTGTATGACACGATTTTTGATATAAATCTGACAACTCTTCAAGATTGTTAGAATGTCCCATACATTTTTAAAGTTTATCAGTTACTAAGTATATGATTGACATATTGAGATATTAACTGTAATATAACAAAGATTATTTAACAAAAAAACATTGATAATATCAAGTAATTCTTCTCATTTTAATTATAAAATCTTTTATATAATATCTTAGTAATTAAATTAATTAGTATAATGCCTATGCATTTTATCTCACATTATTATTTCAAAATTTAAGAGTGCTGCAAAAGATAAAAAAAATAAAAAAGAGCCCATGGAACTGCTTCAAATCGCAGCTCATCACAGGGCTTAGCGAGGGAATCCCCCAACCCCGTTGCCGCCCCGCATTCTTCCAATACCCGACAATGATAGCGCTGACGAGCAAACAGATTTTGCTATGCATTCCGCGACGCAACACTTAATATAGATTGAATTTATATTTTTATATGCATAGCACATAATCAAGACACGAGAATGCGTTGCTAGGTACTAAAATAAATTATCAAAGATTTTTTTTAAATATTAATGGATTAAATGCGATAGCAAAGATAGATTTCATTTAACAGAAAAAATTAAAAACATTGTTTTGTTGTCTCCTAATTTTTATATAATTGTTATATAATTGATGCATTTTTTCTATTTTCGTAAAGAAGAATCTAATCCCTCCATTTGTTAAACTCGATTTACATAGTAATTTACAATAATTTATCTACTATATAAATAGAGGAATGTGCGTATACAGAATTACCAAGAAAAATCAAAATATATAAGTTTATTATTAAAAAGAATCAACAAAACCAATCTAAAAATTCTTAAGTAAGATTAAGGATCTTGAAAATGCAGCATTTTAATAAACAAATAAACTAGATGATAAACCATTTCACATACAGTAGAATTCGCTTAATTAAGACGCTAAATTATTATAATATATAAAAATATATTTTTCCTCAATTTGTTTGAGGGTGCTGCAGCTCCGCAGTGTAGCCAGGGATGATCTATCACTGACTAGGATCATATTAACATCCATACTTTCATCAAATGCTTGATTACTTGCATACTGAAAGGGTCTTATCTCACAATTAGTGTTGGGAGATAAGACTCTTCCTTCTTTGTCTTTGATTTAAAGGGTGTCAGGCTAGGCTTCTTGTCCTTGTTATATTTATTTTATTATTTATGAGGATTTTGGAATAAATAATATAAATATAGGTTTGACAGGAGTTAACTATAGAGGTATGACTTAGATATATTCATATTGTTTCTATTCCTAGAGGTAATTGACTTTGGGAGTCAAGAGTTTGTGATATTTTTGCGAGTTGTAAGGATAGTATTAAAATAGGTTAGAAATTGAAGGATTTATATTTTAAAATTTATTAATAATTAAAAATAAAATCTGACGAATTAGAACCCCTGATTAGAGAGGCGTTAAAGATTTGTAAAGTATACCTTATATCAAAATGTTTTTTTTTTTATTTTTAAGGTATAATTTACTTTTTTTTACTTATTAAAGGACAAAAGTTAGGTATATTATTGCTAATATTTTATATGTATTTTTTTCACGTGATGTAATTATCTAAGATTACCCCGAAATATACACTTTATGAAAAATTGTTGGATTTTAAAAAGAAAATGGCTTTTTTCTAAAGACTATTATATTGGATCATTTTCCTTTCCAGACTTAAAGGTTATTAAATTATTTGTGTAGAAATTTGGATATAAAAGCAAAGCTTATGTATCTGTATAAGATTGTAGCTTATGTATGGTGAATATTGATTGATTAGTAATTTCTAATCCAAGTCCCTTCGTAGGCAATGAGTTAATAAGGATTTGAACAGATTTAAAATATTATTATTGAATGGATGGAGGAATGTTTTAATGTTCAAGCTAGTTGATCTAAGATGACGGATTAGAAAAGATTTTATTATGAAAGTTAACTTAATAATACAGATAATATTTTGTCAATTAAAATTTCAACCTTCAAATAATCATCAAATAAGAAATAAATAAATATAGTATTTAAAAGCAGAACATTTAGAATTATATTTTGATATTATTGGGAAATGTCATAAATTATAAGACCAGATAACGAAAAACAAATCCTAATTCTCTGACCAGATAATATTCGTCTAGATATACAACAATTATAGTAGCATTATTAATTAAATGTAATAAATTTTTCATTGCTATTAATCCATTAAATCATATTTCTACATAACAATGTTCAATAAATCGGGATTAAAAGTTAAAGATTAAATATTTATTTTAAGAACGAATTGGATCAATGTCTTCTCATAGTGTTGAAGCAACCATGGGTGTGTTTGCATTGTTGGTTTCTGCGTTATTAATTATATCAGCGAATGGTAATAGTTATTTATTGATTTAAAATTGAATATATTTTTAATGAGGTAATATTATTAAAATAAGGCAGTAGCAAGGGATTCGGACCTGGAGAGCAGGATTATGGATACGTGACCGTTCGCGAAGGCGCTCATATGTTCTGGTGGTTGTATCACACAACTGCCAATGTACCAAACTCCTATGAAAGACCATTGATCCTGTGGTTGATGGGAGGACCGGGTGGTTCTTCGGGTGGCCACGGAAATTTTCAATACGTCGGACCGATCGATGAAAATTTAAATCCCAGAGAGGACACATGGGTTAAAGATTACAATATTCTATTCGTTGATAATCCTGTGGGCGCTGGATTTAGCTACGTGGATTCTCCGGTTCATTTTGCCAAGAGTAACAAAGAAATCGGTACATTTTTTTAATTGATGATTAATATTTTTTATTAATATTTTATGATATGTATTATATTTTTTTTAAAAATAGCCATGGATCTATTGGAATTATTGAAAGGATTTTATCTGAGTATGCCAGAATTTAAATCCAGTCCATTGTATATCTATGGTATTTCATATGGCGGAAAGATGGCAACCGATTTTACACGACTTCTTTATGATGTATCAATTTTATTCATTGAAATATATTTTTAATGAACTTATTTATTGATATATCGCATTATTTTAGGAAATACAAGCTGGTAACATTGATGCAGATCTTCAGGGATTATCCATGGGCAATGCATGGGTATCTCCGATCGATTACACAGTATCGTATGCAGATTTTCTATACGAAGTCAGCTTGATCGACGAAACAGCTCATTTTTACATCCAACAACAGGCATTGTTTACGAAATTCGTGTTTGATCAAGGACTTTTATTTAATACAACAATGGAATGGTCCAACACATTTGGTTTGATATATTATTTTACGGATGATGTCGATATATACAACATATTGACTAAAGTGCAGAAGCCTGAGATTGCGAAAGGAAGAAGTGCACGAGGTCATTATTTTCACAAACGTATATTAAAATCATGATTTATCTATTAATCATTATTTATTATATAGAAAGACTGGTCGATTCTCTGCTCCATAACAAGTACTATAGCAAATCGACGTATGCGATCGAGGATCTGATGAATGGTCCAGTCAAAGAGGCGTTAAACATTCCCAGCTCGGTCGTATGGGGCTCTCAGTCCATCGACGTGTTCAACAATTTGTTCAGCGACTTCATGACGCCAGTCACCGATACAAGTAATGTTAAATTACCATGAAATCAATCACAGTTAGATTGATTGCTTAATTTCATCAAGATATTGTTATTTCCGATTTAATGATTGATTTTGTTTTTCTAGTCCAAAGTCTGCTCAACAGTACCAATCTTGATATTCACGTGTGTAATGGAAATATGGATCTTATCGTACATACGCCAGGTAAGATCATATAATTTTAATTAAAATGTGTTTATTATATTCGTCATTATTAATCAGGAGTAAATCTATGGATCAATAAACTGACATGGCCACAAGAGAATGAATTCAGGAATGCTCCAAGAGAAACGATCTGGATTGATAATATCATGGAAGGATATCAAAGAGAAGGAGGACGTTTTCATTTCTATTGGATCAATGTTGCTGGACACGATGTAATCGTTTTAAATATTATTACTACTCAATAAATACAAATTGTTATAACGCAATAATATTTTTTCAGGCCATCACTGAAAATACAGCTGCCACAAGACATTTTCTTAAATCAATAACAGGTGTATAAATAATATAATCTATAAAATATATGGTTTCATTTAATTACGTATTTGATTCAAGGTTGATGTAATATTATGATAATACATAAAATTTGACACAAATTGATTATTCATTTACGATACTCCGTTCATCTTATCTATATTCAGTGTATGTGGCCCATCACGTTATAGAATTTCGAGAGAATCACGCTGTCATCAATTTACCACACGAATAGACATCGGCTTCTTCAGTTTTTACAACGACTGTGACGTATTGTAAAATTATGTAAAATTGATACGACAACACGTTCGATGTGACAATATCTATCAATATCTAATGTATGCGGGGGCTTATAAATTATTTATGAAAAAAAGTGTTTCTGAAATATTAATCTGGAGCGTATATATTTGTTTGTGCCATATTTTTTTTCGTTCTGAAATATTTGTCTTTCGTCTCTCTTTATTTTTGTCTCGATGGTATTTGTCATCCTTGGCTTGGTTTGGACAGCTCAGGTGCTTCCTGTTATATGTTCAGGGAATTCTGTTCGGGAATATGTCAGTTGAACTATGAAAATTAAATGAGATTACATTTATAAAGTTTACGAATGCGTGCGGGGAATTTTTTTTTCTGTAAAATATTTATACATATATTCGAGTATTGACATAATAGAATGCCATTCAAAATAAAAAATCCTCCAAGATAATATTTTATATAAATGTATAGAGTTTAATAATTTTATATTTGCAGATTTATAAATTAAATAAGATAATTTTATGCTATAGGTAAACAATATTTAATAATCAACTAGTAGTGGTCATTAAAATAATTTTATTACTTTTAGAAGTAATTCAGCTTGAAACTTGACCGAATTTTTTCATTTGATTTTCCGACGTGAAAATCTTAGCACTAATTAATAATAACCAAATAAAAAATTAACCGTTTAATATGATTATTATTTATTAATAAATATTGCTTAAATTGCAATCTGGAGGTTTATTTGTTTTATGTATTTATTATTCATAGATAAAATAAAACAATTTAAATTATGAACTAAAGAAAAGGTTTAAACAACAATTAAAACCGGACCGATACTTATAAGTAGGGAATATATGTAGAAATCTCGGCTAATCATTATTAAATATATTACTATCTCTCCATTGAAGTTATTTGTCTCTTTGGTGTAGTAATTATTTTTATTTTTATCACAAAGGGCTAATTTTTTATTATACTATACGAATATTCTGAAAAAAATCGTGCTATAGCTTATTTTTATGACTTGAGCTTATTTAGATCTTGATGAAATATGTAAATTAATTATATATTTTATACATTATAGTAAATAATTGTAGATGAAGCAGAATTAGTGTTTTAAAACAACAAACAAACATTGACACAACTATTTTTAAATTTATCAAGTTTTATAATACTTCAGAGCAAACTAGGGTGTGCTCTGTCTTGTCTCTTAATTTTCCATGAATTAATCTGTTTTGGTGAGCTAAAACAATTCTGGACCTCTCAGCCCAGTCCAGTTGCGAATATTGCAGAATCACGATAGCTTCGATCTTTCCAGCCGTCGTTTGCCTTTTAAAAATTAATTAAATAGCATAAATATTTTATATTAGGATATTTAAAGTTGTCAAATAGTTTTATTCATTTTATTTAATTATTACAAATAAGAAAACGGTTATATTATTTTTTTTAACATTTCTTAACCCCTTGTGCGATTTGCCCAAATACAACTCGGGTAGGTATTTTGCTGATACAGTGATTTGCCCGAACTGGATTCGGGCACATCGTACACGAAACTTTTTATAGTGATTTGCCTGAATCCAGCTCGGGTCATTCCGCGCGCGTTGAGTGAAAAGTGTCGTAATTTGATCTTTCGAGAACAATTACCCACTTTTTTCCAAGAGGTTGACCACAAAAGTGGTTAATATAGTTATTATAGAATAGTTTATTATTTGCGATAGGGGTGAGCAACCCGCGACACTCGGATCGAATGCGGCCCGCCACACTTTCTTGTGCGGCCTTTCAAAGATTTTATATTTTGCCTTTTAAAAATTCTTACAGTCTCATTCTACTCTAGCTCTATCCCGCATCCTCATTATACCCAAGACGTAATTATAGTCTTTTTCCACATATATCATTCGCCGTCTTTTTACCTGATCCGTCACGGCGGCTTGAAACCAACGGCGCCGGCCGATGTGGTATATTTAGTATAAATTTAATGTATGAAAATAGACCCCAATCAATTCGAGCCAAGATATTGATGAATGCTTTGACAATACCTTGACATTTGTTTTAAAGATGGATTATTCTACGAATAAAAATAGTTATTCGTGACATGCTTCATAATTTGGTCGATATTTTGGATTTTTTTACTAATCAATATGACACGTAAACGACATGTTTTTTTTCACTCGTTGTTTTTATTTTTTTTTACAATTGCAGACAATAAAGTTGTTGATTATTTATATTCATTCTTTAGACTTGTTTAGACAAATACAAAAATATTAGACATGTAGAATTTATATTATAAGAGTTATTCGAAAAAATTAAAAACTCAGGGTCCCAAATAGTCCCATCGGCACGTCTAGGTTGATAGTTTTTCTATTAATGGGTGTTTTATTTCTGTATTTTTTTTATATTAGGTTAATTTTGTTAATAAAGAGATAATTTGAGATCATCATTCAGTGTTTGTATTATCGTAAGTTTTTTAAATGATTTACAATACGATGATGTACAACATTTTTAAATTGGTAGCTGGCCCGTAGTTAAAAAAGGTTGCTCATCCCTGATCTAAAGCATATCGTCACTAAAAATCTTTGCTTCTTATCATTTATGTATCCTTCTTCTATCCCGATTCTTTTGATCATCAGATCAATTGTTGATACATATTATTTGCTATTGACCTAGTATTTAGACCAGTTCTGGACAAAGCGAGCTCAAAAGAAAAATATTTATACAATGATTTTTTCGCTTACAAAGAAGAAAAAGAAGAAGCAATACAAACGAAGTTGTTCTATAAAGAAACAATTAAACATTGTAAAAACATTTTTTTCTGTCTTTTTGCATTAATGAGGTAAAAACAAATATAGTTCTAAAATATACATTCGTGTAAATCGAAGACTGACTGTATACATTATTTTTGTACTATGTCTAATTATACATTTTTCTTACATACTATGATTTTTACTATTTTTTCGCTGTTTTATCTTTTCTAATTATTATGCATATGTTTGCGTGCTTAGCGAATTAAGTCACTTTGTAATGCCAACCACGCATTGTCATTTAATAATAATTAAATAAATCTCCAGATTACAATTTGAGCAATAATTGTTATTAAATAATAATCATTAAATTATTAGAATAATGAAGAGTAATCAGCATGAAAACGTGACATTATTTCTTGCAAGAGCTCGTGACTTGGGTGAGGAATTTGTGGAATTAGACCATTCAAAGCTATGTTTACCCATGCAATAATTATGATATATCCATAAAAGTGCTTGTTAAGAGTTTTATATTTAGACTTGAGGTATTTGGAGTTATTAAATGAACAAAAAACATGACAGAATAAAATTATGACGGAATTTTATAGTCAAAAGTATAAATAATCAATGGACATTATTGTCCACAATCGCGAAAAATAAATATAAATGCATTTCTATTCGCTCCGTACCGGGTGCGAGCGAAAAAAACATCGCACATGTGCAAGTGCAAGTGAACAAATCAGAATTTGATCAATATTTTGGATTTTTCTACTAGTATATATTATGAAGAACTATTTTTATTCGTGGAATAATCCATTTTTTTTAAATGTCATGATATTGATGAAGAATTCAACTTCATGTGGACGTAGATAAGATGCTTTTGAGACATGGCGCTATAGTTTCTAGAACAATTTCTAGAGACTTACAGTAGGTCTTCAGTCCGTTGATTTAGAGGAGTTATGTAAGATAAATTTGTTTTGATACCTAGGCCAATTATCTTAAGTTTTGCATTATTTATTTAAATTTAGAGATGAATATTTCCGATGACACGACGTCGCATACGAAAGTATTCATGACCGCTCCATACAAAGGACCATCCATAACCATTACCGTGTCCATTGTCTGCCGGATCGTATACTGTTTTATGCGATTCGTGCCCAAGCCCGCGGTCGGAATACAAACGCGTCATAATTACCGGCGGCAAAAAAGGTTGTGAATAACTACGACATTCACTCGAGCAACCCTTTCGAGTTCCTTCCCCCGGCTTCCTCCAACGGCCCCCGTCAAGATAATGAACCCATTAGCCGCAGCGCGGTGTTGTTCCACGGCTCGGGCTACATAGCTTCCGAATGGTTGCCAGTAATCAAAACGTGTTTACAATTAGTAATAAAGTAGCATTTATTGCTCTATTATGCGCGGGCTTAGCGCATAAATTCTTTGGCAAATCCCATTTATCATATAATCCAGTGAATTTCAGCGTATCTCTGCCGGAATGCTAACTTTTGTACCGGTTTATCCCTCGTGACCGTACTGCTATTCTAGTACAATCTACGCTATATATAGACAGCGATTAACTACATTATTTTTTTATCAATAATAAAAAATATATATTTAAAAGTGAAATAAAAATAAATAAAAAATCTCTTCGTGTATGTAGATGCAGAATTAAAAATATATTAAGTAATGTTAGGATTTATTTTTATTCTGAAGAACCTACATATTTTCCAATTACGTTTGATTTTAGACAAGCAAATATTATTCCCTTTAATGTTAGAAAGAATAAGATTAAATCCAAAACATACTTCCATAACTACCTCCTGTCAAATCTGTTAAATGAACTCTTACTCTTTTAATCTCACCACATTTTGTATCCCCAAATCCTTATAATATATAAATAAAATATAACATTCGATAAAAACGAAAATAAATTTAGCGTTCAACTCCTCTTGGATTCAAAGACAAGTAAATGAGTGACTTATACTCAATGGCGGCTCGTGTGTAGGCATTGTGAAACTGCAGCACACCAAATAGAGCAAGTGCACTGTCTACTCGTCAGCACAATCAGTATCGTGTATTGGATGGATGCGGGACGGCAGCGGGGTAGAGGGAGAAGTCTCGTCGCTAAGGGCTGTGTTGTTGTCGCTTTTGAAATATATATATATATTTTTAATTTTTAATCTTCCGCAGCATCGCCAAATATTTTACCCATGAGCCGCTTCTGCGTATAGGGAGATATATTTTAGCATAATATGATATAATTTTTATTTTTTTAAGAAATATATTTTCCACATATATTTGTCGTTGAAATTCTTGTTTTTCATGCACAAGGTGCTTTCTTCATTTATTAAGATATTTAACTAATCAATATGACACGTCAATAACACGCGAACACGGCGATGTCTTGCTGCAAACTGAGCTTTCGCCGCCGGCTGAGCTCATGCAGCATGTTACTTGCACGTTTCACTTGCACACGGCACATCGTACCGGATGCGAGCGAGTAAAACATCGCGCCCGTGGCATCAGCAGAAAACATTGTTGTTTTGAAACAATTAAGAACAATGGTTATTTATAAGATTTATTCGTTAGACTTTCTTGACAATTACAAAAAAAATGTGATATGTAGGATTAATATTAAGAGAATTATGCAGAATAATCTAAAACATCAGATCTAGGTTTAAAAGTATAACCATTTTTATTTAAATCCTACTCAACATCATAAAGAAATACCTGATAGATAAGAAAACCTATTTTAATTACTACTTTGTTTTGTGAACTTAAAATTCTATTTGGTTAGTGGTCACCTTTTATTATATAAATTAAAAACACAATGTTTGCAAACTTAAAATACAGTAGATTGTACCAATTCGCGAAATTTATTGGCGCAAAATTTTCGATTTATATTTTAAATTATTAAAGAGCAAAAGCCAAGATAAAAAATACAAAGATAAAAAGCTAAAATTAATCATCACAAACCTCAAGGATTTAATAAAATTATAGATAAAAATAATCAGTTTAATAGAAAAAAATAACCACGTTTAATAGTAAAATGATAAGCCAAAACACGTTTCCCGCTACGCTGAAATATTTTCAATTACTTTTGATTGGTTTTATTAATATGGTTTAAAAGCTAAAAACATCCAACTCAGTTACTCTCAGAGCAGTCAATCAACATGACTACTCTGTACATTCTGTGTCTAGCATTTTTATTCATTAATATTTCCCGTAAGTTAATTAACTCTCAAAAATATCAATCGATACATTTTTATAAACTAATTATTATTAAAAAATCAGACGCTGCGACAAAAAAAAAACATGGATGGGGCCCTGGAAAGCAGGATTTTGGATATGTCACTGCCAGACCTGGTGCTCATATGTTCTGGTGGCTTTGTTACACAACTGATACATCAAAGGAAGCCACGGACATACCATTGTTTATATGGTTATCAGGAGGACCCGGTTCTTCGTCGACAGGCAATGGAAATATTGACGGTGTTGGGTTGATTGATGCAGATAAGTTACCAAGAAATACGAGTTGGGTACATGATTACAACGTTTTATTTGTCGACAATCCTGTCGGTGCTGGCTATAGTTACGTTGAAGATAAATCATTATTTAACAAGAACAATCACGAGATTGGTAAGAGCTTTTTTTTTACAAAAAAAAAATAAAACTGTTATGAACAACACTGTATTTGTGCAGCTTTCGACTTATACAAACTATTAGAAGGATTTTATAAGAAAAGACCTGAGTTTTTAAAAACTCCGTTGTACATTTATGGTAATTCTTATGGCGGAAGAATGGGTATAGACCTTGCAAAGTTAATACATATGGTATGTTGTTCTAATTATTATTTATTTATGAATGTACTATTCTTATTATTTTTATATTTAATAGAAAAATCAAAACAAAAAAGTCAAACTGAATTTGAAAGGAGTTGCGTTAGGTAATTCTTGGATATCGCCAGTGGACACCACTCTTACATACGCCGAATTCTTGTATGATGTCGGCCTTTTGACTAGATATACGAAGGCTAAAGTTGAGGAACTCAGCCAAGATATTGTAGATACATATCATAACGGAGAACAGGTTGCGGCAAAAAACAAATGGATAGACTTACAGTCATACATTTGGGAAGTGACAGATCATGTGAATACAGCCGACATTTTAACTAAGCCTATATATCGAGCTATACACTTTCAAAGAGGATATCGCCGTAAATAATATTTGTTTTAATTTCTCAGTTACTAATACATAAATATAGTTTAATTATTAGTTGGGTTGAATTTATAGCCAAATTGGAGGATCTTGTGGGAACTGGAAGATTGAGAATGAACGATCCATCAGTTATGGATAATTTAATGAACGGCGAAATAAAAAAAGCATTACACATACCCGAATTTGTTAAATGGGGTTCGCAAAAAGATGATTTGCATAATGCAATTGAAGATTTTCTAGACCCAGTAACACCAGCCGGTATCTGATTTATTTAATATTGCTATGAAAATGTATTATTGTTATTTATTTTATATTTATTTCAGTTGAATACATTTTAAATAACACTGATATTAAAGTGTACGTATGCACTGGAAATTTGGATGGCGTAATTACCACCAAGTGTAAGTAAATATATTAATATATTTATACAGCGTTTCATTTAATATTTGATTTTATGATTACAGCTACGATAGAATGGGTTCATAAGCTTAATTTTATAAATGACGATGGATTTAGGAATGCACCTAGAAGAACAATATGGGTGAACAATCAATTAGAGGGCTATTACAAAAGCTATCAGCAGCTAGGATTTTATTGGATGTATAATTCTGGTCATCACGTAAGTTTCGAATACATATAATAATATTACTATTTTTCATATTTGTATAAATATATTTTTTTTAAATATGCACATTTTCAGTCATATTTGGATAATACCGCAGGAACTAAGGTATATTTATCAGAATTGACTGGAAAAATATTGTGAATTTTTTAACCATAATTCACAGCGTTCTTCATTTATCTATTTTATACGATCTGTTAAACTGTGAAAAATGTATATACTTGTATTCTCTTAAATGTTTATTTATCATAAATTATATAACATTTGCTTAAAAAAATGAATGATGTTAAATAAAAAGTATGTTTTATTTAAGATCTGTTTTAGAAACAAAATATATATAATATAAAAAACAGAACGGACACCTAGTTTGAGCAGGAGTATACGATTTGTGGGAGAATATACACCCGGGTGTCAGAAGTAAATAGACATGTGAAAAAAAAAGATTTTTCATTTAATTGTTGCTGTTTCAAAATGATTCCTGGTACAAACAGCTGTTTTTAATTAAAAAACCTGGAGATGATAAATCTCTCTAAAACAACAGTACACAATAATTAATATTGACGACGCAGATACAATTGGGCCCGACTGTTAAAAACTATGACTTTAGGGTTTCGGGAACACATATTTATTTCGAACAAAAGTCAATATTGCCTATGTAGTGATATTGGATAAAAGCTTTAATATTTAATTATTGGGGTATGAAAGCTTTTTTCAAACCTACTAAAAGATATTTATTTTTAAAGTACCATGAAATTGAAAAGATTAAATGTGATGGCATCTTGTTCAAATTGTCGTGGCAAAGGTCAGAAATAATATCTTATCATGAAATTTAAATTCTGAAAAGAGTATTGGTGTTTTAGAAGATGAACTTATGTTTTTTTTTTACAACACAATTAAAAAATCACGTTTATGGTAGATCGAGCTTCTCGCCATAAGTTCCGTGAAACAACTTCCTGTAAAGGTGATCAGTCTTCAAATTTTATCTTGGCTTGGATAATCTCCAGATAATTACCCAAACGTAAACGTTTGGCATATATTACAAATAAATATGCAAAAAATATCCCAAAAACCCATCAGTAATAACAAGTTAATGAGGTTTTTAACTGAACAAAGACTAAAATCTCCCAATAAACCATCTAAAAAATAATAATATCAGATTAAAAATACAACAATACAATTATTAAGAATATAATATTATAATTTATCTAATATTTTTTTTATAAATTTATTAATGTAATTCTGATGTAAGAACTAATCACTGTTGATGGTAATGTTTTCTTAAAAGGATATAATATTTTCTATGTCAAATCTTCATAGGTACGTCCTGAGCTTTACTACATATAAACGAAATTATCACATAGCTGTTGTCCAAAGATCTTTGGAGTTGGCATTGCTTTTTTACTATCGAATTTAGGCGATCAGATGCTTAATGAAAAAATATAATCTTAAAAAACTCTAATTCTTACATAATTTGTATTCATGCACAAGGTTCTTTCATTAGCTGATCCGTCACGAAGGCTCAAAAACAGCTGCGACGTCCGAAGGGGGTCTCTCAGAGATCCAATGGATATTATGTAATTTCAAATTTATCGTGTTAAACAATATATCAATATCAATAATTTTTAAATTGATTTAAATTTATAATAAAAACAATATTTTTAATATGCTTCATCATTTGGTCCATATTACGGATGTTTTAACTCATCAATTGGACTCGTCGATGACACGCGGACACGGCGATGTCCCGCCGTATACTCAGCTCTCGCCGCCGACAGAGCTTTCGCATGTCACTCAGACGCTTTACACGCACTTAGCACATCGTACCGTATGCGAGCGAGAAAAAACATTGACCACGTGGCATCAGCAGTGAATTTGTTGTTTTTATTTATATTTTCGCAATTATAAACAATAAAGGACAATAATTATTAGTAATATTTATTCGTTAGACTTTTTTGACAAATACAAAAGGTTTGTGATATGAAGGATTATTTATTATTCAAAAAAATCAGATACATCGGGACGGCTAGATTAAAAAGTCTATCGATTTTTATCGAAATCCTACTCAACATCATAAAAATACCTGACAGATAATAAAATATATTTTAATAAAGTCATTATTTTGGGAACTGAAAATTCTATTTGGTTAGTACCTTTTATTATATAAATAAAAAACACAATTTTAGGAAAATTAAAGTAAACATAAAATTCAGTAGATTGTATCAACTCGCGAAATTTATTGGCCCAAAATTATTAATTTATATTTGAATTGGGATAATAAAAAAGATTAGGCCAAGATAAATTATTTTGAAAGAAAGTGAAGCTAAAATTATTAATCTCCAAACTCAACAATTTTTTTTTCTGATTAAACCCTTTGGTTGCCAGGCCTTCTGGAATTACTATTTCAGAAATGCCACGATTTTTAAATTAATAATTAAAAAGTAAAACTGTGTTTAATTTATGAATATACTGTAGCGGCGGCGTTATACGCGTTGCATGTGTTGTTTGAAAATGTTATATACCCCTGAATCAAATACGCTACAGACGGTTTAAAATGTATTGGATACAACGATTTCAGATCCGTCGGATCCGGCAATTCTCGCTAATGTAGACTAATCTGATAAATCGGATTTCGGCAACCAAAGGTTTAAAGATTATTTTGAATATTCTAAATTGGGAATTTATTTGATCTAAAAATAGGATTTATTAAAATTATAGATTAAAATAATCAGTTTATTACATAAAATAATCACGTTTAATGGTTAAATGATAACCCGAAACACGTTTCTCGCTACGCCGAAAAATTCCAATTAATTTTGATTGGTTTTATTAATATAATTTATAAGCTGTAAACATCCAATTCAGTTGCTCTCAGAGCAGTCAATCAACATGACTACTCTATACATTATGTGTCTAGTTTTTTTATTCTTTAATACTTCCCGTAAGTTAAATAACTCACAAAAATATTGAGCGATAATTTTGTATTAAATAATTATTAATGAAAAATCAGACGCTGCAGCAGATAAAAAACATGGATGGGGCCCTGGAAAGCAGGATTTTGGATATGTCACTGCTAGACCTGGTGCTCATATGTTCTGGTGGCTTTGTTACACAACTGATACGTCAAAAAAAGCCACAGACATACCATTGTTTATATGGTTATCAGGAGGGCCCGGCTCATCGTCGACAGGCAATGGAAATATTGACGGTGTTGGGTTGATTGATGCAGATAAGTTACCAAGAAATACGAGTTGGATACATGATTACAACGTTTTATTTGTCGACAATCCTGTCGGTGCTGGCTTTAGTTACGTTGAAGATAAATCATTATTCAGCAAGAATAATCAACAAATTGGTAAGTGCTCTTTTTTCCAAAAAAAAATAATAAAACTCTAATGAACCACACTGTATTTGTGCAGCTCTCGACTTATACAAACTATTAGAAGGATTTTATAAAAAAAGACCTGAGTTTTTAAAAACTCCGTTGTACATTTATGGCAATTCTTATGGTGGAAGAATGGGTATAGACCTTGCAAAGTTGATACATATGGTATGTTGCTCTAATTATTATTTTTTTATGATTGTACTATGCTTATTATTTTAATATTTAATAGAAAAATCAAAACAAAAAAGTAAATATGAATCTGAAAGGAGTTGCGTTAGGTAATTCTTGGATATCGCCAGTGGACACCACTCTTACATACGCCGAATTCTTGTATGATGTCGGCCTTTTGACTAGATATACGAAGGCTAAAGTTGAGGAACTCAGCCAAGATATTGTAGATACCTATTATAACGGAGAACAGATCAAGGCAAAAAACAAATTGATAGACTTACAGTCATACATTTGGGTAGTGACAGATCATGTGAATACAGCCGACATTTTAACCAAGCCTATATATCAAGCAATACACTTTGAAAGAGGATATTACCGTAAATGATATTCTTATTATTTTTTTAGTTGCCTTTGCTTGAATAGCGTACATTTCGTCTTCAGTTCATTAGTTGAGTTTAATTTATAGCGAAATTGGAAGATCTTGTGGGAACTGGGAGATTGAGAAATAAAGATCCCATAGTTTTGGAGAATTTGATGAACGACGAAGTAAAAAAAGCTTTCCACATACCCGAATTTGTTAAATGGGGTTCGCAAAAAGATGATTTGCATATGGCAATCGAAGATTTTCTAGATCCAGTAACACCAGCCGGTATATAATTCATTTAATATTGCTATGAAAATGTATTATTGTTAATGATTTTATATATATTTCAGTTGAATACATTTTAAATAATACTGATATTAAAGTATACGTATGTACTGGAAATTTGGATGGACTAATTACCACTAAGTGTATGTAAATATATTAATATATTTTTACATCGTTTCATTTATGAATTAATTTCATGATTACAGCTGCGATAGAGTGGGTTCATAACCTAAATTTTAAAAATGATGATGAATTTAGGAAGGCACCAAGAAGAACAATGTGGGTGAACAATCAATTAGAGGGCTATACCAAAGGCTATCAGCAGCTAGGTTTTTATTGGATGTATAATTCTGGTCATCATGTAAGTTTCGAATACATGTAATAATATTACTCTTTTGCAATTGTATTTAAATATCATGTTTTTTAAATATGCATTGTTTTAGTCATATTTGGATAATACAGGAGGAACTAAGGTATATTTAACTGAGCTAACTGGGAAAATATAGTGTATTTTTTAACCATCATCCTCAGCGTTCTTAATTTACTATATACAATCTGTTAAACTGTGAAAAGTGCATACACTTGTATACTTTTACATGTTTATTTATCATAAATTATATAACATCTGCTTATATATGAATGGTTGTTTTTGAAAATAATGTTTTATTATATGAATAATAAAATTATAGTCTAAATATTTCCTTTCGGAATGCTAGGTGTCGTTTTATTTTTATCCAAGATCTGATATAAAGAATAAGGTGAGTGGACTTAATTAAATGAAAATACATTTGTTTGAATTTCATTAATATTTAGTTATTAAAAAGCGCTAAAGTGCGGATTTGTTATATCGCGATCTTTAAAACAAGTTGTAAACATCGATAAGTAGACGTTTTTTGATTATAGAATTGGAGAATTTATGGAGCATTCGGTTAATATTCTTGTGAATATCCAAATCAATCTTTAGGATAATTAGAATCTCAACATTGAGGAATATAAGAATTCAAATCAAGCAAAGGTTGCCGCTTTCACACGCACTCGGCACATCGTACCATATGCGAGCGAGAAAAAACATCGCGCACGTGGCCTCAGCAGTGAATATTATGGTTTTTTTTATTTCGCAATTAGAAACAATAATAGACAGTCATTATTTATAATATATATTCGTTACACTATTTTTGACAAATCCAAAAAAATTGGGAAACGTAGAATATATATTGAGATAATTATTGAAAAAAGAAATAGAAAACATAGACACGGCTAGTTTAAAAAGTATAACAATTTTTATCTAAATCTTACTCAACTACATAAAGCAGATATGTAAAAATATTTTCATCCTATATTTCAATTAATACTTTGTTATGTAAACTGAAAATTATATGTTGGTTAGTGGTTACCAATTATTATATTAATAAAATAAGCAATGATAGCAAAATAAAAGCAAACATATAATTTAGTAGATTGTACCAACTCGCGAAATTTATTAGCCCAAAATTTTGAATTTATATTTTAATTTTGGGTTATCAAAGAGATTAGGCTAAGATAATTTTTTTTTAATGAAAGTAATGCTAAATCAACAATAACCAAATTTAAATTTATATAATATTACAAAAATCTATCTGCAGTTATTTTTTTCTAATTTAAAAATCATTTTAAATATTCCAAGTTGGGAATTTATTGAATCTAAAAGTAGGATTTAACAAAGCTATTGATTAAAATAATCAGTTCAAGATAAAAATCGGTTTAATAAAAAAAAATAATCACGTTTAATAGTAAAATGATAAGCCAAAACACGTTTCCCGTTACGCTGAAAAATTTTCAATTATTTTTCTTGGTTTTAATAATATAATTTTAAAACTGAAAACATCCAACTCAGTTGGTCTCAGAGCGGTCCATCAACATGACTACTCTATACATTCTGTGTCTAGCATTTTTATTCATTAATATTTCCCGTAAGTTAATTAACTCTCAAAAATATCAATCGATACATTTTTATAAACTAATTATTATTAAAAAATCAGACGCTGCGACAAAAAAAAAACATGGATGGGGCCCTGGAAAGCAGGATTTTGGATATGTCACTGCCAGACCTGGTGCTCATATGTTCTGGTGGCTTTGTTACACAACTGATACATCAAAGGAAGCCACGGACATACCATTGTTTATATGGTTATCAGGAGGACCCGGTTCTTCGTCGACAGGCAATGGAAATATTGACGGTGTTGGGTTGATTGATGCAGATAAGTTACCAAGAAATACGAGTTGGGTACATGATTACAACGTTTTATTTGTCGACAATCCTGTCGGTGCTGGCTATAGTTACGTTGAAGATAAATCATTATTTAACAAGAACAATCACGAGATTGGTAAGAGCTTTTTTTTTACAAAAAAAAAATAAAACTGTTATGAACAACACTGTATTTGTGCAGCTTTCGACTTATACAAACTATTAGAAGGATTTTATAAGAAAAGACCTGAGTTTTTAAAAACTCCGTTGTACATTTATGGTAATTCTTATGGCGGAAGAATGGGTATAGACCTTGCAAAATTGATACATATGGTATGTTGTTCTAATTATTATTTATTTATATATGAACTCTGCTAATTATTTTTATATTTTATAGAAAAATCAAAACAAAAACGGCAATTGGAATCTAAAAGGAGTTACGTTGGGTAATTCTTGGATATCGCCAGTGGATACCGCTCTTACATACGCCGAATTCTTGTATCAATTTGACACGTCAATTACACGCGGACACGACGATGTCAGGCCGCCGACTGAGCTCTCGCGCCATGTTACTCGTACGTTTCACTCACACTCGACACATCGTATCGGATGCGAGCGAGTAAACACATTGTTTTTTTCATTTTTTATTCCCATTTGAAAACAATTACGGACAATGATTATTTATAATATTTATTCTTTAGACGTTTTTTGATGAATAAAAAAGTTTGTGACATGTAGGATTAATATTAAAAGAATTATTCAAAAATATAAAAACCATCGGCACGGCTAGGTCAAAAAGTATAACCATTTTTATCTAAATCATAATCAACATCATAAATAAATACTTGTTAGATAAGAAATCATATTTCCATCTTATATTCAAATTAGTACATTGCTTTGTGAACTGAAAATTCTATTTTGGTCAGTGGGGATCAATTATTATTATCTATTATAAAAGTAAACAAAAAGATCAGTAGATTGGACTAACTCGCGGAAATTCACTGGCGCAAAATTTTTAATTTTAATTTCTTTAATAGGATTATCATAGAGATTAGGCCAAAATAAATTATCTGATGTAAATATAAAATAAATTATTAGTATAAAAGTGATGCTAAATTCAATAAGCAGCTAATTTAAAATGATAAAATATCACAAAAAACTATTTGCAGCTATTTTTTTCTGATTTAAAGATCATTTTATATATTCCAAATTAGGAATTTATTTGATCTAAAAATAAGTATTAATAAAATTTTAGATTAAAATAATCATTTTATTAAAAAAAAAAATGACGTTAATTGATAATATGATAAGCCAAAACACGTTTCCCGCTACGCTGAAGAACTTTCAATTAATTTTGATTGGTTTTATTAATATAATTTAAAAGCTGAAAACATCCAACTCAGTTGCTCTCAGAGCAGTCAATCAACATGACTACTCTGTACATTCTGTGTCTATCGTTTTTATTCATTAATATTTCTCTTAAGCTAATTAACTCTTAAAATTATCGAGCGATCAATTTTTATTAATTAATTATTATTAAAAAATCAGACGCTGAAGTAGATAAAAAACATGGATGGGGCCCTGGAAAGCAGGATTTTGGATATGTCACTGCCAGACCTGGTGCTCATATGTTCTGGTGGCTTTGTTACACAACTGATACATCAAAGGAAGCCACGGACATACCATTGTTTATATGGTTATCAGGAGGACCCGGTTCTTCGTCGACAGGCAATGGAAATATTGACGGTGTTGGGTTGATTGATGCAGATAAGTTACCAAGAAATACGAGTTGGGTACATGATTACAACGTTTTATTTGTCGACAATCCTGTCGGTGCTGGCTATAGTTACGTTGAAGATAAATCATTATTTAACAAGAACAATCACGAGATTGGTAAGAGCTTTTTTTTTACAAAAAAAAAATAAAACTGTTATGAACAACACTGTATTTGTGCAGCTTTCGACTTATACAAACTATTAGAAGGATTTTATAAGAAAAGACCTGAGTTTTTAAAAACTCCGTTGTACATTTATGGTAATTCTTATGGCGGAAGAATGGGTATAGACCTTGCAAAATTGATACATATGGTATGTTGTTCTAATTATTATTTATTTATATATGAACTCTGCTAATTATTTTTATATTTTATAGAAAAATCAAGATAAAAAAGTCAAATGGGATCTAAAAGGAGTTGCGTTGGGTAATTCTTGGATATCGCCAGTGGACACCACTCTGACATACGCCGAATTCTTGTATGATGTCGGTCTTTTAACTAGATATACGAAGGCTGAAATTGAGGAACGCAGCCAAGATATCGTAGATACATATCATAACGGAGAACAAGTTAAGGCAAAAAACAAATGGTCAGACTTACAGGCATACATTTGGGCAGTGACAGATCATGTGGATACATCCTTTATTTTAAATAAGCCCATATTTCAAGCAATACACTTTGCAAGATCATTTCAACGTTAATAATATTTGTTTTAATTTCTCAGTTATCAATGCTTAAATAGCGTTTATTTATTAGTTTAGTTTAATTTATAGCGAAATTGGAAGATCTTGTGGAAACTGGGAGATTGGAAATGAAGGATCCAGGAGTTTTGGAGAATTTGATGAACGGCGAAGTAAAAAAAGCTTTTCATATACCCGAATTTGTTAAATGGGGTTCACAAAAAGATGATTTGCATAATGCAATTGAAGATTTTCTAGATCCAGTAACTCCCGCCGGTATCTGATTAATTTAATATTGCCATGAAAATGTATTATTGTTATTTATTTTATATTTATTTCAGTTGAATACATTTTAAATAACACTGATATTAAAGTGTACGTATGCACTGGAAATTTGGATGGCGTAATTACCACCAAGTGTAAGTAAATATATTAATATATTTATACAGCGTTTCATTTAATATTTGATTTTATGATTACAGCTACGATAGAATGGGTTCATAAGCTTAATTTTATAAATGACGATGGATTTAGGAATGCACCTAGAAGAACAATATGGGTGAACAATCAATTAGAGGGCTATTACAAAAGCTATCAGCAGCTAGGATTTTATTGGATGTATAATTCTGGTCATCACGTAAGTTTCGAATACATATAATTATATTACTATTCTATATTTGTGTATAAATATCATTGTTTTAAATATGCCCATTTTCAGTCATTTTTGGATAATAAAGAAGCAACTAAGGTATATTTATCAGAGTTAACTGGGAAAATATAGTGTATTTTTTAACTATCGTCCACAACGTTCTTAATTCATCTACTATATACGATCCGTTAAACTGTGAAAAATGTATATATTTGTATACTTTTACATATATATTTATCATAAATTATATACCATCTGATTATATATGAATGATGTTTTTGAAAATAATGTTTTATTATATTGTTTGATTATTAATATTTAGTTATCAAAATGCGTTATTTATTTCTCATGAAACCCGATGGACTTTTGAAGGATTAAGTGTTATGGCATGTTGTGCAATTTTCTATGGCAAAAGATTAGAATTAATATTATGTGATGGAATTTTAAAATACAAAAAAAATATTGTTGTTTTAGATGATAAACTGAATGCCATGTTTAAAAACACAATTAAAAAAATCTATACACGTTTATGAAAGGTGGAGTACTTTAATACAACTGCCAGGAAAAACGATCAAAGCCTCAATATTTTACTAAGGCCTGGATAATTTCCAGGTATTAACGCAATCGAAAACATTTGCCATATCTTTCAAATAAATATGCAAAAAAATCCCATAAACTCAGCAGTAAAAATAAATTAATGAGGTTTTAAACTAAAAAAATACTAAAATCTCATAAAAAACCATCTATGGATGATTATTATGAACAGAAGGATTAAGGTGCATTTGGGCCAGAAAGAAAAATCGACTAAATAGTTTCCAATAATATTTTTTAAAGCGAAATGATTATTTAATATTGCCTGAGAAATTTTACTTTGTTTAACTAGGGTAATTTCGTATTAATAATTTTAATTAAAAAAAACGAAAGATTTTTATTCGGTTTTAAGAAGAAAATTGCTTGGATTTCTTCCATTTTCTCAACACTAGTTAATTTAAAGGTGTATTAGATGTATCTAACATATTAAGGTGCTTAAAAAAATATTTAAAATTAAGAAACCTTTTATGCCTAACTTTATTGCATCATATCCATAGATAATTATTATAGTATATTGCACCGTTAAATTCTTCTAAAATCAGCCTATTATTTATAACAGTCTTCTTTATAGATCTTTATCCAAGTATCGTTAATTTTACGCTATTTGATAACTATATAAATACAAATTTGCGAAATTCCAACGAAATTTATCAGACAAGGAATAAAATTGTCTACAAATATACCGTTTAACTACTATTATGAATGAAATAAAAGTCTGAATATTATTAAATATCACACAGTATCCCATATTGTAAGTTACTAGAAAATAGTATTAAATAAATTAGTAGTAAATATTAGTATTTAATAAACAAGTATTATAAGTACATGAAAACTAAAATAAAAAATTAATAGATTTATTAATAAAATTCTGATAAGTTTATTAATAAAATTCTGATGTTAGAACTGATAACACTCTTGATGGTCATGGTTTCTCAAAAGAATATGATTTTTTTTCGTTGTTCACTAAAGAAGTTTAGGTTTTATCGATTTATTAAGTAAAAAACTCCATTAATTGTGTATTTAAAGGTATATCGCTGATATAAATATTGAAATTGTATGGTAGCATCGATATATTATTATATTACGATATATAAAATCTGATATAAAATGTAAAAGTATCCGAATACATGTTCCTGGATTTGGGGTTAAATAGGTATATCGCGTAACCTGAAACCGCCTAACCATCGCCAAAAATATTGACCCAAATGGAATTGCCGACCCGGATATTTAAGTTTAAATAAAGCGCGATTACTCGGGTAGCTATAACAGCCACGTGGCTCGGTGTAGGCTTTCACCCCTATGTTTGTCTTGTAGTAATCCCAAATCGGGAGTCTCGGCACGCAGCCATCTCCATAAGCGTCTCTTCCACTTCTTCTTCCACTTCCACCTCGTGTTCATCCCCTCCTAAACAGAAATCGTTATCGCCGCCGGATAGAGAAAAAAGGCGTCCTTCAACACATCTTACAAATACAGGATCATTCCATATCGGCACTTATCCCCTTTTTATTCACACTTAGCCCGGCGCCGAGGTGATAACGGCTCCAATTCATTTTCGACAACTATATATCGCGAGACTATTTCTATTCACTTGGCCGCAACACGGCCATAACAATAAAACCTAATGTAGGTCAAATTTGAACGGGAATTTTGAAAATGTTACATCTTGAAGCTAACAAATTTTCTTACGATTCTACTAAAACTTTTTATTTTATATTTAATATATTGCAATTAAAGAATAATAAGAAAAAATATACATTAGAGCAAATTATTTATTTGCTATAATAAAATTATTCCAATAAATCATCACATACAATTTCTGCTAGAAGTATTGGAAAGAATTGTTATAATAATAAATTACCACTAATTAATTTATTAATACTATATATTTAAATCCTATACATTTTTTAAAAATAAACATATTTGTTATCTATACGGTATTTTTTATTATTTAATTTATTGAATATTAATATATTTTTTTAAATAAACAGTTCGTAATTTAAATTTAAATTGAAACTTTCGTCTTTAAAATCTATCGTAGATATAACAGCACATTAAAACATCTAAAAAATAGATTTTTATCGCTTTATAAATTATTGTAAAATTACAAAGAATTTTTTTGGTCGAATCTACGTTCTACTCGCATTAATTGTATTTTATGAATATGTACAAAAATATTTTTATTTGTAAAATGAATAAGAAACAACTATACTAGACTGTCAAAACAACAACTAAGGCAGCTGATGTTAAGAAACTTGTGCATGACTTTTTCAAAGACATCAATCTTTCGTGGGATATCGTTCATGCAGTTTCTTTGGACGGAGCTGCAGTCATGTTGGGAAGAAAGTCTGGTTTTGGTGCGCTAGTGAAAGCCGATGCATCGCACATCATTGTTACGCTTTGTATTCTGCACAGGCATGCGTTGGCAACAAAAACCTTGCTTCCAAAACTGGCAGAAGTATTAAAAATTGTAGTGGAATGCGTGAACTATGTGCGAAATAGTGCCCTGAGGCACCGCATCTTCAGGGAGCTGTGTAAAGAAATGGGATCTGAATTCGAGGTACTTCTGTACCATTCTAACGTTCGGTGGTTATCCCGGGGACAGTTGCTGAATCGTGTTTTTGCCGTGCGTGTGGAATTAGCCCTGTTTTGCAAGAGCACTAAAATTGTCATGCAGATTGCTTCAAAGAGAATTCATTCTCATTTTTGCGTACATGGCTGATATCTTCGCAGCTCTAAATCATCTCAATAAACAGATGCAGGTGGAGTCAACATCATCGAAGCGGAAAAACACCTGAAGGCTTTTTAAAATCGTAGACATTTCTGTACCCACAGAACTGAAGCAAGTAATTGCCACGCACTTAGAAGAGCTTGCAAAGTTTCTCGACGGATACTTCCCTACATAAGAGTCATATCCAGCATGTGTGAGACAGCCGTTCACGTTTAGTGTTGAGACAACAGATGTCAATGATGAATACCTCGATGAAATCATTGAAATTCAGCAGAGCCAGGTTCAACAGCAACTCTTCAGAACAACAACGCCCTCAACGTTTTGGTGTCAACAAATGGCAACGTACCCTGGTATTGCTAAGAAAGCTCCGTTTGTTACAACATATCTTTGCGAGCAATCCTTTTAGAGGATGCTGGACATAAAAACGAAGAAAAGAAACAGACTTTGTTGCGAAAATGATATGAGAGTGGCACTTGCCAAGGTAAAGACGCTCATTTCTGAACTGGTCTCTGAAAGGCAACAGCAGGAGTCACACTCTTTTGCAGTAAATATTCATTATTATCTTTTTGTTTTTTGTGAAAATCATGTTATAATGGTTTTGCTCTTTGTTTTTAATGGTTTTGTTCATTTTGTGCATCTATGTATGCATAGGTACCTATGTACCCATGTTTTGAATCTAAAAAAAATCACATTTAATTTTTCCAATTAAGGGTTCGGTGAACGCGCATATGAAACTGGTGGGGTTCAGTATCTCCAACAAGGTTAAGAACCACTGATCTATAGGGTCTGATCTGATATCCTATTCAATAATAGTCATTTTTTTATAAACAAATAGAAAAAAAAGTGGTTCAACTATTTTGATAAAAAAATCTGTGGGCCAATAAGTCTGGCCCATAAAGTGGCGAGGTTAATTAGAGTTCCAATTATTAATAAATAGATCACCTAGAGAAGTATGTTTTTAAAATTTATTATATTAATTTTGAATATTAAATGATTTATATTTTAAAAATAAAAAATATAAATGTATTATAAAATGTTATTATCCGTAAAAAGAATGAATTCATTTAGTCAAACATCTATTATCGTGGCTTCTAGGAAACAAACAATTTGTTATGATAATGTAAATTAACTAGTTAGTACCCGAATAGATTAACCTTCCAACAAAATCTATAAATTCTGAGAATTCTTTATGAGACTGACGAGGGGGAAATGTAAATATGGGAGAGCTATTATTACCCTCGCATATTTAGAATCTTTACCGAACCTTTATATGAGTTAGTGGCCTTTGTAATTTTTGTGCAATGCCATTTATCCATCGTCAAAATGATAAAAAAAATATATTTAATATAAATTCATTAATATCTTAATCGTACTACTTACAAAATAACATCAATACATATCTGCTGATCATTGATTTAAATGCAGAAATGTTATTTAATCGATAGTGAAAGATCAGTAACACTTTTAGCAATAAATCTTCCCCCAGCCCCGTCTTCGCCACGGTATTCTGCGCGTTCCTCGCGCGGATTTCACGTCCATCGAACAAGCGCCGATTCGTTTAAATACAATTTGCCAAGTTGCACTGTGTTTCACCGGTTTCGCAATAAGCGTGCAGAAACATTTCCAGTTGCGAGCGTGACGCTCCCGGGATATGTAAATCACGTTCGGGACTCGGTTGCACGTAGCGCCCGGGGGCGCATCCCCCGCGTCGTCGCGGTCCGGGCACCGGGACAGGGGGATGGTAATTTTTCTGCCAGTTTGCGGCCTCACTTGGCTGGCTATTACCGCAAGAGTGTGACCCATTCCTTATATTTACGACGCAAACACTAGTGGCTGGTGGCGGCCATTAATTCGACGGTTATTTCGATACAGGCAAAACTGTCACCCAAATGGCTCGATTCGTGCTCGAAATATTGTTTTGGGTGATTTGTGGCAGTGCCATGACTCTTGCGTAGCAGCACGTTTTAAACGTATTCGGCGAAAAATATTATTAAATATATTATATGTATAAATAACAACGAATTCAGAGAATCATTAAGACGTATCTAAGTGCGTATATGCATTTTCTTATAAATAATGATCACTGATTGTAATAAAGATATCGTATATACGAATTTTCATTCCCTGGAATTAAATGGCGGCTCGTGGATAAAATATTTAGAGATGCTAATAATAATAAAAATAGTATATATGGCTAATATTATATTTAAAATACTGATTTTTCATTTAAAATACACCCTTTTGCATTTAAAATACACCCTTTTGCATTTAAAGTACACCCTTTTTCATTTAAAATATAACCTTTTGTATTTCAAATACAACTACACCCATCCCTCGCTTAGCACGATACTCGCTTAACATGATTTCGCTTTACCACTGTTTCAGTTTTGTTGAAAAAAAAATTCGATTAAATCTTGCTTTGACGTTAGACTTTGTAGGGACTTTGTAGAAATTATTAATATCGCACGTTCAATAGGATGTGAGGGATTGGAGAATTTAGCTATCAACGAAATTGATTTAAAGTACAGGAGTTAAATGAAGAAGAATTAATTGATATGACCACAAGAGTTCTGGTCCAATTTCACGATTACTGCTAAAACAATAAAATATGGGTTGCAAATGGCAAGAAATATAGAAATGCATTTCCTAAATAATGATCTAGATATGGATCGAGCTTTGAAATTTCAACGAGAAATTAAACAATGCGTTTCAAGATATGAGGAGATTTACAAGAATATCAAAAAAGATTAACAATCACGGATTACCGATTTTTTTGAACTACGACGGAACATGAAAGAAAATGTTAACGAAAGTAGTTGTCATAATGACATTCAGCCAATAAAAAGGAAAATCCCCATATTAATATTTTCTAGTGATAGTGACATTGAATAATATCTTTTATCTATGTTCATAATGTTTCGATAAATTTTCAGTTCCATCTACCTATTTATTTAATATTTCTAAAATATAGCCTATCCTCTCTTTTTATACATTTGTTAGTCTCGCTTAACAAGGTTTCGTTTAGCACGGTGATCTAGCAGAACCTATCATCCGTGTTAAGCGAGGGATGGGTGTATTTGTAAATCAAGATGACCCTTTTAAAAATTAAGTTATACAATGAAATATTTTTCAATAAATATACATAGACGTGTGCGTAATCATATGTCATAATCAGTGTCTCTGTGGATGCTTTCAAAGAGGCCAGGACTCATCTCGTAGAGCAGGGGATAGCAACCTTTTTTTACAAGTGGCCAACTATAAATTTAAAAACGTTGTGCATCATGTAAGAAACTCAGAGACGGCTCGTGACTTTAGCCCTTTGGATGCCATGCCTTTTTTATGAACTTGCCAGAATTGCCGTGATTCTAAAATAAAAAAAAATATATTAAAATGTGTTCAATAATTTGTAAGCAGTGTGCCGTGTTCCCATAAATATTTCGACGTGATTGTTTGCAAAGGGTTCATCATTACTAAAGGCGACATAAATGGACACATATTTTTAATAATATTATTATACCTGCGATGGAAAAATCACTATTATCAAGTACGATACAATAATTATAGACCGACTAGCCAGGAAGAGGAAACATTTTTGCGGACAAATCTGTGGTTTATTAGGGTCACCTCAACTGACATCTATGTTAAATTGGTTTTTTGTAATTTGGCAAAATCTTTATAGCTGTTTGCTGATTGAGTTCTCACGGAATGAATAGGGCCATCGGTCCTCTATCTGGACCAGCTGCGGATGGAATTTATCAAATGATTAAACAAATGTAAGAAGCACAGGATAAGGTAAACGTAGATTTGGGGTTAGAAAAACGGGTACTAAATACAGTGAAACTCGTTTTTTACGTTTTTAAAGGAACCGGTAAAAAACGTATTTAGAGATGAGTGTGTTGCGAAACGAACATTCAGAGTGTTGGTTTGTCAGATTTCTATCTTGAAATTTTTCATGGCCGGATGAACCAGGTGGTAGACACTGATTATAACATATGATTACGCACACGTCTATGTATATTTAATTGTTCAAGTTAATTTCAAAAAGAGTCAATTTGATTTGTAAAAAGTTGTATTTCAAATGTTTAGCTTTCATTGACATACTAAAGGATATATTTGAAGTAAAAAACCTGTATAAAAAATGTAGTGATGTAAAAATATTAAACATTATATTATTATTATATTATAATATTACATATTATAAATAATACCTTTATATATGTTACATTTTTCAAAATTATTTGCGAACTTATTTAATTATCCAAAAGATTTATTTTGGCTGAAATTTTAAATGTTATCAGAATTTGCCTGACTAAAAGTAATTATGTCAATTCAAATAAAAATATATCCATTAATAACCACCATAAAAAAAGCTTGTCTATTTTATGCACTTTTCGTGCAATTGCATTTTAAATCATATTGGGACGAAATAAGCGAGCGACATATTTGCAGAATATGAAATTCAATTGAGTATATCTTTGCGATTTTTAATTGCAGATCATTGATATTAATATATCTTAATAAAGCGTAGATTACATTTTTTCATAATATATAAATAGTTAGCAAGTAACAAAGGTTTCTATAAAAAAAAAAAAATCATTTGCTTAATAATAATTAATAACTTTTTGTGTCTGTAAGTTTTAAAAATATTGTTTTTCTATTAATACATTATGCCGGTAATTAAATATACAAATTAGATAGAATAGCATTGCATAATTAGTTATTACTTTGATATATTTTTCAAACAGTTTTAGAAAAATAATTTCTAATTTAAGAATATATAATTTAGATTAAAAAAACGACCTTGGTATCTAAAATGGAATTGAAGGTGGGGTAAAAATAATCGACTCTAAACATTATTCCCTAGGCTTATTTTAATAATTTTAATCAAATTAATTATTTATCAACTAAACCCATCACAATTAAATTAAATGATAATTTAAAATAAACATTCTTTCACGTGAAACTCTCAGAATTCGTATTGATATAAAGGAGGATGCAGCGAGACACAAGCATCTTTGTTGATGATTAGTTTCTATTAAAATTATAAGTAATCCATAAAAATATGATTTTATTATGCACTAAATGATTTAAGACAAGGCAATGAGGGTGTGGATTAAAAGCTGCCGTCGTAGACGTGAATATTCATAAAAAATCAATGAGAACCATATACAGAAGAGCTCAAAAGCTACATTAATTGATTTATTAGGTTTCCAACCTTTTTCTGATTTTTTTTAAATTGAGATAGTATTCTGGGTTTTTATTGATTTATATTTTTCATCTATAACAGTAAAGATAAAAACTCTACTTTGTCAAATTATAAACGAAATTTACTCTAAAACAATGCTGATATTTTTGGACTTCCGTATTATATTTTTTGTTGTTGTGTTGGTACATTTGTCCCTGATGTACCTTGACATTGATTGCCATATTGGATGCTTATTTTTTTATTAGCTGTCGAGATGGTTTCACGCATTTTGATATGCCTGATATTTTTTCTCGTGAAAAAATATCAGGCATATAAAATATAGAATGAATAAGATTAAAATTATCCTCAAAAACAACATTGTTATGACACCTTAGCCTCGGTATATCCATCGGAAATAGCTACATTATTTTTTTTGCAATTTATGAATAAGAACAAATATAATTGGACGATGTTTTGTCGATATTGAGGTATGAAAAAAAATACTAAAGGAGTAAAACTTCTCTTTGAATATTGTAATACAGATTTTTTAAATTAAAACCATGCTTTTAAATTATTACATAGTATTTTATGTTTATTTTATTTATAATACTATTCTTAGTACTCAGGTAATAATCATAAATAGATTCAGACTACTGATAGTTTCTAATTGGATAAAAAATATTAAAATTTAACAAGTTTTGCTAATTTTATACTATTATTTATTTTATTAATACCGCGGAATGCTTAATTGTATCATCGTTGAAGGATTGTTTATAAATTCATAGGCAGCATAAGTTTCAATTCAATTATTTGAAGATAATATAAGTTAGCTTTAGTTAAATAAATATCTCTCCTTTATTTTACAAGTTCACTGTATTATTTTAAACTATTTATTCCTACTTAAATTGTTTAGAGAGCCTGTACTTGGAAACAACGTTATTGTTCTTTTATGATCCGGTATAGTATTAGGTTAAGTCATAAATAACTTCCTGTTCAGGTAGACAGTTTATATTGTTAGGTCTTACTCGCAGTGAGTCACCCGACAAGGGGATTTTTGTTTTTAAGTGACCTGTTAGGCATTCGACAACTATTTAGTGTGGTGGACGTTATAGTGGTGTTATTCCAAACCCTCAAAATGGAGAATCAAAAAGTGCATAATCGTCGTGTGATGCTTTGGGAAATCAAACAAGGCACTATTGCTAGAGCGATAGATGAAAAGATATGGAGTGTATACCTTGAAAGCCTGATAACCGATCGGGCAGATAGAAATTGGTTTGCGAAATTTCGTTTTGGATATTTCTTCGCTAAAGATTTGGAAATAAAAATTCCATAACCCTCCTTCTCTTTTCCATATGACGCCACTAAGTTGACCTAAATGCTAGTATTAAAAAAAATAATAAACAAAATTATGCCCCACTTCTTAAAAAGGTTTGCCGTCACTGATGTAGTGCAATATAATTATATATATAAGGCAAACTTACGACAAAAAAAACTTATTTTTTATTTTATTAATTTATTATTTTCTTCCATATTTTTTGCGTTTTTTCGTATACCGCATATAAAAAATCACATGAAAAAATAGAGCACAAAAACAGGGTTGACTGTACAAATATTTTAATCGTAGATAGATTCCACTACTTATTTCCTTCCTAAATATGACAATTAATTTATTTTCAATCAGATAATATTGTTATTTTATTGTTAAGTCATGGATTAAAGGAACTCTTAATTAATAAAAAGAGAGATTTCTTTTCTCATCTAGAAAAAGATTGTTTTTATGTACACATATTTTTATTTCTTGTAATTTTCTAGCCGTGCGGATGAGTTATAATAACTCTTTTAATATAAATCCAACATGTTACAAAATTTTTATAATAATTTAAAAACATCTAAAGAATGAATAAATATAAATGATCATTGTCCTTTTTTATCTGCAATTGCGGTAAAAAATAAAAACAACAATATTCGCTGTCGTTGTCACGCGCGATGTTTTTTCTCGCTCGCATCCGATGCGATGTGCCGAGTGCGAATGAAACGTGCTATGAGAGCTCAGTCTGCGACAAGACATCGCCGAGAGCGTCGGTAATTACGCGTCAGATTGATTAGTTCATAAATCCAAAATATGAAGCATATCATGAATAACTATTTCTATGCCTAAAATAATCTTTTTTTTTAAGATAACGATCTTGATCTTGACGATTGAACCTCTTCGAACGACACGGATGTTTTCGAACCTCCGTGACGTATAGGTTTTGTTGATCAGCATCGTTGAAACATATTATAATATGAATATAAAAAATAAAACAATTTTTTTAATCGTGTTATACATAAATAACATACTTTATTTATATTTGAATATGCTTAAGTTTCTGAGAAATTATTATTTTAAAAGGCCTTTGCAAAAAATATTTTATTATAATAATTTTATTTTCTGCAAACCATTATACCTTTCAAGATTTTCCAGGCAGAAATAATATATTATAACTGATTTAAATAATCATCTTAGTCAAGTAAACAAGTTCTTGTAAAGCTAAAATTGTTGAAAAATGCTTGTTTGAGAGGTAAATAAACTTTAAAAAAGTACACTGATTTAAAAACCTTTGATGATCATGAAATAACTTGAGCTCGAACCGTTTAAACATTTAATAAAATGTAAGAAAGATTGATTATGAAATATAATATATAATGATTTAGAATACATCTTTTTCGTATAAATATTTTATTTTAACCCATTTTCGACATACGGCAGTGGTAAAACCCTATCAAAGTTTTCCTAGCGAGCATTATATTTTTGTTATGTCCCGATTTTAGAATTGTATGGCTTGCGTTGTTAAATGTGGTTGAAGCATTAAAGATATAATTTATATATTATTCATATTAAAATGTTGAAATCATAAAAACAAATTATCTCACGGACACGGAGCCAGAGACCGTTTTAGGTAGAATTCCCTTATTCGTTTCACAAAGCGGGGCCACAATGACGGAGCATCCATTTGTTATTCTATTTATCGCGAGGGGATAGAAAGATTTTGTATTAAGTTAAATGAGTGGATCGTGGGAGTCCCTGGACGGCCACGTGTTGCCCGGTCCCTGGGCCTGCGCCCCCCAGGACCCTAATAGCATAATAAAGTAGCCGGGGCCCCGGCATCAAATGAAGAAAGATAGGAGCAATTCTCGGCGCGGCAGTGAAAGTGTTAAATATATTATATTCGCAGGGCCGGCACCTGCCCCTATGAAATATTCACGGGAAGAATGGTCGCCGGGTCCTGTGAAATATTTACCGCTCACCTGCGACATTATTAGAGTGGACGCGCCCTTATTGCGCCATAAACACTTCTGTTTCGGCCACGATTTCGGACACACGCCTTTGTGCGCAATCTTGTGGCAACCCTGCCGTCCGGGTAAGTCATGGCCTAATAAATAAATTAGGCTAGGGACACAGCCTCTTTTTAAATGTTGTATTTGTGTTCGCACGTAATTGGATGGGGTATTATATTAATAAATAAGAATACTTTCCTAAAAAACCTAAATTTTTCTAAAACTATAGATTACTTCGACGATTTAACCCTTCAAATACAGAAAACCATATTTTTTTATTTATTAAAGAGTCAAATTTATTTACAAATTTAAGAAATAAAATAATTTAACATAGTAAATATAAAAAAAAAAGTTAACGAGTCCCTCAATATATAAAATACTAATAACTATTTTTCTTTGTTATTAATGTTTTTTTGTTAAAATACGAAAAAATCATTAAAATCCTAAACACTATCCTGTTGCCACGAGCGCGATGTCTTTTCTCTCTCGTATCCGGTACGATGTGCCGAGAGCGAGTGATGAGTGTTGCAAGAGCTCAGCCGGCGGCGAGGACTCGGTCTGCGGCGAGATATCTCTGAGTGCGTGTGTCGTTACACTTCATATTATTTAGTTAAAAAATCCAATTTATTGACCAAATAAAAAAGCATATCATAAATAACTTTTTTTATGCATAAAATAATCTATTTCTTAAAAAAATGTCAAGATATGATAAAAAAATCATCAATAAAAGTATCAAACTTGGCTGATAAGTGGCTAAATAAACAAGATTTAAGTTTATGAGAACCTCAAAGAATGGACAACCTTCTAAATCAAATTAATAGAATCGTACGTTTATTTAGTAAAGTAATGTTAAAAAAAAATCATTACAACGATGATAATATTATTTTGATATATCGATAGATCAAAGCTGTTAAAAAAAACAGCTTTTAAGCTTAGATGCTTTGATAATAGCTAAGAAAAAAACTATTTTATTCCTAGATATATGCCCTGTTTATCCAACTAATTTAACACTGAGGAATATAAAATTAGGCTCTTCCCCCTAAACTGTACTAGTGAATATGCAGCCATTAGATTTGGAAATAATCTGTGCTTTTAAACATTACTAGCGCAAAAATCTGATACAAATATTGGCTAATAGTTAGGAAAAAAATCATACCGAAACTTTATACCTCGACATTAACGTGATGACATCTGAAGTTATGGATATTGATGATATAGTGTACAGTCACATCCACGTAAAACTTATCTGACGGAGAATTATCTAGTGAGGAAAAAGTAAACATATCCATCCATTTAATTCCAACAAAAGAAGATGCTATGAGGCATATTGAGGGCCTTAAAAGCTACTTTACTAGCATTGAAAACGTACAAGACGAAACTTTCTTATCGATTTATAAGATTGAAAGAGCTGCAAACCGGCAGAAAAATATATAATAAACAGATTTGCGTGATTATCTAAATTAATATTAATTTTGAAATTATAAATATTTTTTATCTAACCCGGAATCTGCGTTTTCCTTCTAATTACGTTTTTTTACGGTGCCTTTAAAAACGTAAAAACTGGGTTTCACTGTATTACGTTTCTTATAAGAATATTTTCATTTTAAGATGAAATTTCTCATTGAAAGCCATTTTTATATATCAATTTTAGATGAGCGACCTTTAGGGAATGCTTTGTTCAGCAAATGGCATGGGCGTGGCACATACAGATATTTTCTAGAAATTGAGCTTTTAATCCCTTTATAATTTTACATACGTATGTATAAATATAATAAACATAGTCTTCACAAAAAAATAAGCGAATATACAAAAATTATGGCGACAAATAGAATTAATTTCTTTTCCCGCAATTAGGTCGCGTATATTCGTCGAATATCGAACGATCTCGATATTTTCTCATTAGAAATATTACTCGACGCCTATTACCCGCATAATGGATAATTTATTGCCCCTGACACACCAGCAAATAGAAACTTTATTCACTGTGCGAAAATAAATTGCGGCAGCGAGGAACAAACTTAGAAACCGGCGGGGGACACCTGTAGCTATGTACATAATTGAAGTGTCAAAGAACCACCGTGATTCTGAAGAAACACATTTCCGGCTTCCGGTGTCCTGCCACTCGATGTTAATGGCTGACAAACGACTTAATACAAAATCGGTTCGTCTCCAAATAATACATATCCTGGATATGCTAAAGTCGAGTATGCACATAGATGCATACGTGCATTCGCATGAGTCGATGGCTTTGCAAAGTTGCAGTCGTTCCTGCTGTCGGCTGTTCAACTACAACGTTCCCGGTAAATTCTCCTGTCAATACTGGCTATAATGGAATATGAGAATTTATTAAAGTAAAATAACTCGCCAAGATGACGTTCGCGTTATTTGCAATGTTACGAAACGTGCAATGGAAAGAAAAATGAATATAAGAGAAAACATTTCAATGGAAATAACGTTACAATTTTCTATTTCATATTAACAAAAAATCATACAGTTTATATTTTATTTCGTTTAATCATAATATTTTACGTATTGAGTTCAAAATAATAGCTAATAATAATCCTTTTGTCTTTTGGATAAATAAATATAACTTTATTGAATTGGCAGATGTTAAAATATTTAATAAGAGTAGATCAATAGATCCCAGGGACTATTAAAGATTGGTTTATATGGATAAAGAACCGGTGAAAATTTTCACAGCTAATAAAATTACTAACCAGGAGGTTTCGACTTATAATAGAAGAAAAATCGATGATTTCCGCGAAAGGTGTCTGGTTCAGAATGGAATGAAGCAGAGAGCATCTGATAAAAAAAAAATAGAGGTTACTTATGCAAAGAGCCAAATGCTATCTTTGGACCGTTACTTAGTATTTATGAGTATTTAAGCCAGTATTTTCGTTATTATCCAAGATCATTTTATTTTAATAAAAATGGATAGAAAGCTAAGCTTAAATTATATACATTAGTATTTATTAGAGATAGATATTCAAATCATTTACTATTTATTCAACAGAGCCCCAGATAATTACTCACACTTTAATTTGAATAAGTCCCATAATAATGAGTGACATATAGAGCCTCTAGCGAGATCAAGTGGTGTTATCCCCTCCAACAAAATGATCATCAGCGCCACTGTCAAGGCTCTTTGCCCCCGGCGGTTAAAATGTTAGGACGTTCCTGCATTTCGCTCTGTCGTGAGATATAGTCGCCATCTTGTTGCGCTACACACGGATGCCGCTATGAAGACTCTACATATAATCAATTGACGGACACATGACACCACAAATAAATAACAAACGACCCAAAAATGAAGACCCTGCAGAATCTTAGGTACCATACCTCCATTGGGGCTATCATTACCTGGAACGCCTGCAGGGAGACTACTAGGAGATCCTGCTGATCCAGTTAGGGAGACTTTTCGATAACAAATCATCTATGGACGATGATCAGCACCGCACATCTTACGACTGCGCCTTGGCCATAATCATCGATGGACGATCGATCGATAACATTTCAAGTTAATAATTAATAAATTTCGTCTATGTAATTATATGAGTAATGTGTAATAACATATATGTACATATGTATATCTAGTCTCTAACGGATTTTTCACCACAGAACCAATATGCCCAAGGGAAAGGAACTCTTTAAGGAGGTCTTTCTCATGATATAATGATTGCTATTGCGCGATAAGGTTAACAATCACTTGCGACTTATCACCTGTAATTCGTTTTAAGAAGATAACGCACAGAGAAGAGAAATACGAATACAGGGACAAACCTCCTCCTAATTGCCTGTAGACTGTCGGGAGGGTAAAATTTGACACTAGCAGGGTATAAGTTATACGTCCAATGCCAACAATGGCCAAGAGATGGAAACTCTTTAGAAAAAATCGCATACCAAGACGGTTTGGGTCCCTGCAGTATGGACAAAAAGGAGAACCTTCACGTTACTTATGAGACTCAGACTCCATTGGCCTCGACTGCAATGGATGAGTCTGGCGGCAAATGATTTTGTACAGATCTTAACCTGTAAGATGTTAAAATACAGACGAGGATTAAATACTTTAAAGTTGACCCAATGCTCCGCAGTTATTACTTGAAACTGAAACGCAGAACAGAATGATAAGATTGATTATTGTTAATATAAACTTGGATAAACACTAAATGAAAACAAAAAAAAGTATCCGAGAGTTAGAAGGATTAAGCATCCAGTTAGTGATTCGCCATGGTTACGTTTCTTTAATATTGGACATCAATAACGACAAAAACAAAATAGATTCATACCAAAGCTCAATTGCATATGATTAAAGAAATAGTTAAAGAATCAAACCGTATTTATGTTTAAATGCATTTATTATTTGTTAAACAGAATACTCTAGATGAAGAAATCATAATCAAATGGATACTGCAAATATTTAGAACTAGGTTGATTGAGGAGGTTTTGAGTATTTTACGTCTCGTCAATAACACTAAAAAAATATAGAAGGTTTACAAGAGTTTTTACGCGTTCGGTCACAAATGAGACACCTCGAGAAAAATAATTTGGGCACATTTATAGTTTCATAACCAGTAAAACCTTAACACGAAGGAAAATGTCACATAAATCTTTCTGAATTACTTACACAATTTGTACAGAATCGCGACTGGAGCAGAGTGACGATATGTCCAATTGAGGACACGACGCTGAAAGAACAATGCCCGCAAGCGAATTCCTCCTGTTTGCGCTCAACCGAAGTAAAACTTAATTAAAACAAATAAAATGGCGATTATACCGACTCAGACAAATTAGTTTTGTGCTCCATCTCAACACCGCGCATCATCTCCCGAGCACTTATCATATATTTAATGGCGTTGGTGACGTTGAAAAATGCATGAATTTAATTGGAAAATTTAAAATCCAAACATTTGTACTTCGCGTTCACTATTTAAGTTTTGTGCAAGCACATACACTTTTTGTGTCTTATACCTTTTCGATTTAGTAAAGTTTATTTTTTTTTATCTTTCGTCGGGACGATGGAATCTGGTTGTAATTAAAAAGGAATTTGGGTCGTCTAACTTTTTCTTTGAAGCCCGGCAGCTTGTAAGCCTGTATTGATTATATACCTTTACATGTGCGCGGTGGAGCCCAAAAGTTTCCAGACTGGTTAAAACCCTTTTAAAATTGTTGTATATCCAGCAGAAGGTCAAAGAAAAACTCACATTAACCAAGTAAACATATTCGCAGTCCGCACTTGAAAATTTGGTTATTAGCAAATATTTCATGTGAATCAACACTTTGATGTTGATGTTTTGTCTATATTAATTGTGTGGAAATATTTAAATCTGCGAGTCACTTAGAGTATTATTATTAATATTAGTTAGTATTCATATCTTATTTTTTATATTTTAAATAAAATATGAGCGAAATATGCTTTCTTAATTTTCTGCAGCACCTCCAAATATTTTACTCAAAAGCTGCCACTGGTTTTAACAAAAATTTTCAACTTAATAAAATATTAAGGTAAAATTATTTAATTATTTCTTGATTAATTAATTTAATTAGTTCTAAAATAAGAATATACATATATTAACTTTTTTTACGATTTCAGAAATAACTGGTTTAGTTGATTTAATATTTATAATTAATATTGTTTTTATTGATTGACTGATTCAGATTTTGACGAATACTGTTAATAATCAATAACCCTTTGAACTCCTATGTCTAGACTCTAGACGTATTGGACATTAGTTTTTTTTTCCACCATCTTCTATGTCTTTTTTTAAGTGTTTTTAATTGTGAATAGCTGTCCTGGTATTTTTTGTGTTTGAAGCAATTGAATGTTCTAGAAATATGTTCTGTTTTATCATATGACCATTCTTTTGTCATCTGAAATGTAAAAAAAATGGATCGATTTTTGTTCAAGAATTTTTTTCATTAAAATATTTACCCGCAAGCGATTCTTCCAAATTTTCTGCTCAATACACCTTGAAACAAAAAGAAATAGATGTACGGACTTGAGGATAAGAACACACAAAATCTGCAATTTTCTTGACTACCTAAACAATAAGTTTTTGGAAAATTATGTCACGAAAGAAAATTTAGCCGTTGACGAGTCTACTGTTGCATTCAAAGATAAAATAAGCTTTATAGTATTCAATATTAAAAAACCTACTAAATAGGTCACAAGGTCTTATCACAGCAGATCAATATGCAGCATCGTATTGCTTTATGCGAAAATCGTGGTGGAGGAAGTTATTTTTTTGGGACTCCCCATTTTATTTATAATAACCCAGGGAAGAGGCACAATGATTGTATGGTATATTCAAATCGAGAGTTTCAAGGAGCAAGAAAACGAACGTATTGAATAAATTAATGGAAATCACTTTTAAATTTAAAAATACAAAATTATAATATATTTAATCACATTTTTACATGAATTTATTGTGTTTTTAACATTTTTAATTTTTTAATATGCCTAAATAATATATTAATATTTAGATTTAATTATAATTCTAAAGCTGTTAGAATAAGAGTGGTATTTACATACTTTTCTGGGTCAATTATTTGTTTTTCGTTGACTGAAAATAATCAGTTCATTTAATATTAAAAAAGTCAAATATAAGAATTTGATGAACTAACTTTTTCTTTGTGATATTTAAGATATTGAGCACGGATTTAATATATCTAAAAAGGAAACAGAGTTATAAAATAAATTATATTATATGAATAATTTATATTTTCATATTTAATCAATATAAAATAAATAAATCTATTATTTAATAAATATATAAATTTTAATAGTGAATATTGAACGTTCCTTTACAATGTGTCATGCTTCACTTACACTCGCAAACTCGCAGCAACATTTCATTGCGGCACTTTCCATCGAGACATTTTCGTAAATCTTGTTCGAATCCTCCCCCGCCGTTTGTATACGTGTGTCTGCCAAAGAGTAGAAATTGAAACGCCGCTATCTCTAATGGAAGAATAAAAGAAAAAGGAAAGTGATAGAAGTAACAAGAAAGCAGCGAGAGGGTGTAAAGGTTTCACAGTTTAAAGCAGTTAAGCAGAAGTTCCATTAGAGTCGAATGCCTGTCTGTACATTCTTATTGGCGATGAAAAGAAGGCCAGTTAACCGGCTATAGGTAATTCTTGCCACACCCACACCTCCTCGAAACACTTGCCGTAGTGAGAGAAATGCAATTTGTCTAGAAACTCCAGAACGTGCCCCCTCCAAGCGCTCCCCGGTATCCGGTCCATTTGAATCTTTATTAGAGTCGCATTGGCTTAGTTAAAAGCAAATATTTTGCATTCGTGGATTTCGCCGGGACATTCCAGAAGATGGGGAGCCGGAGGAGGAAGCGGCGGAATTTTATGGAGGTTTTACCGCTTATGCGATACCGCCGTTGAGCTAATATTTAAATTCAACGAGTTGCTTTAAATATTTTAATAATATTACTCTGATTTTATAATAAATGGTAGGGAATAATTTAATTTTTATTAAAAATAAAATAAATATATGCATTTATCGTCGAAATAATAATGCATTTCCCTGTCTCAACCACGTCCCTTTTATATCTTCTCTGTGCATGCACCGTGGAACTCCACAGTTCATTAAGCAATTTTCTTATTCAAGTATTTGATAGAAAAATCCCGAAAATTCAATATAAAAATGCGAGTAATAGAGACAACTCGCAAATATATATCCAAGCCATTAGCATTGCGTCTACTTTTATTGCACTCCCACAAATGCAATTCGAATTCTTTATTGCATTCTTTCAATTCAAAACACCTGTGTACTATTTTGCATCCAGACGCCGTATGTTAAACGTAATGTTTTCTTGTTTGTTGCAAATTTTCATACATTATTCTAGACACTTTATATTCTACGCGGTATTTGACATGGTATCAATTCTAGATCAAATCATTTTCAATAATGGAGAATATTTTTGCAAATATTTGCCTATATTTTGTATATACGTGTAATCGTCACTTTTCCGCATTTTCGCGTATATTTTTCCGGCAAAATCCGTAACAATTTTGAGTCGTCGTCGATCTCAAGATTAACCGTAATATTTGAACAACCGGCGGATACAGCTATTTTATATTTAAATTGATTTTTGGCGTACAGCCGCCCGGTTACTATTCGGGAGCGGGTGTGTATTTCACGTGGAGTGCGGAAGAAGGTAGCGCGTCAGCCACGGAATTGGATCGTGATTGAATCTCGGCATTTTTAGATAGTCAAATAACGCGGAAAAAATAGATTTTTAGGCACGCGGCACGCAGAGTGTGGGAGGGAGGGGCCTCCGCAGTTTGTAATATGTCATTTCCGCGAAAGTGCGCGCGGATTCTTACTTCCGGGTATCGGAGCCGGATACGTTTTGCGGGAGGAAATGAATCCTACGGCGCACTCCCCGCCGAACGCGTTCTGGATAATTTTACCTGAAATATTTATTTTGTTGGGCGTCGCGACGCCGCGCTTGACAGCGAGCCCCGGAGCCGACGCTTCTTGGAAGCGCATCGCAAAGAGCCGAGCGTCTTCCTACGTACGAGAATAACCCAATATTTCCATGTTGCTAGTCGAAAATAGAAATGATTAAGTTTGAATATTTTATGTTTATTTTAATGTAATTTTCTTAGTATAAATCAGGGGTAAGCAACCTTTTTTTACAACAGGCCAGCTACAAATTTAAAAATGTTGTGCGGGCCGCACGTAAAAAACATGATAATACAAACACTGAGTAATGAACTCAAATTATCTCCTTGTTAACAAAATAACCATAGTATAAAAAAATACCGAAAACTCTCATTAATATATTGATAAAGATTATCTAACCGATTCGTCACGGCGGCTCGAAATCAACCGCATCACCCGAAGGGGGTCTATTTTCTATTATAAATGATAAAGCATTTCAACTCAAGATATTGTGAAAATTTAGATTAATATATTTACAAAGAGTAGGATTCTATTTTTTACAGCGAAACCATGTTATTAGATACCGTGTTATAAGAGGGTTTCCTATATATCAAAATATTAGCTGAGATTTTTTCCATAGCATCTTGAATTCTATGCTTTACTTTTTGCAAAAGATCTATTATTTTCGCATGTTTTACGTTCTTCTCAAATATTAATGTTTATATATATATTTTTTTTATTAATAAGATATTTGACTACTTCTGCTCTTTTAACCGATCCGTCACGGTGACTTGAAACCAACCGCGTCGTCCGAAGGAGGTCTATTTATAAGAGAAAATATACCGGTAATTTTTGATGCATGAGTTCTTACATTATCATGCTGTAAAATTCTCCTCTTGTTCTTAACCAGAACCAATAGTTTTTTTAGCAACTCCACTTTTAATCTTTCTAATTGGACAAAGTATAACTCTGCTCTAACTGTTTGACCAGATTTTAAAAAATCATAATGAATTATACCCGAAATATCCCACCAAACACATAAGAAAACTTTTCCAATGATAATGTTGGCCAAGGAGTAGGCACAGGTACCTGTTTTGGATAAAACCATTGTTTTTTTCTTCTGGCATTACAGTAAAGAACCCATTTCTCATCCTCAGTTAATAATTCTTCTGCAAAATGGAACTGTTTCGTGTCTGGAAAATAAAGATGCACAGATTGTTAAGAGTTGCTCCAAGGCCGTCGGGAAGAGATAGCGCTGTACCCAAATTCTTTGACTGTTTTTTTTCCCAACCTTTTCAAATGATCTTGCATAGTTGTTATTGGACAGTCAAGGTCATGTCACTGTTTTACGCTGATCGGCTTCCACCAATGAATTTAGGACGTCATCGTCGATTTTGAGGGGTTTTCCTGTTTTTGGTCATCACCACTTTTGAACTTTTTAAACCATCTAAAGCACTTTCGCGGTTTCGAAACGTCTCCATAAATATCGCAGATGGTCTGTGTAGCTTCTTTCGGCTTTAATCCCTTATCAAATAAAAACAGCATGAAATACCGCAAATGTGTCTCATCAATCTCAAGCTTCTCCATTTTTCTACTACGTCAAAGAAAATAAAAAAAAATGTAAAAATGCCAAGTGTAAAAACAGGGCTCCAAAATGATACCAAATACAACGTGCTAACTCAACTGCAACCGGTGACGAACTGATTTTAAAGTGACGCACCGCAAAAAATGATATATCTTTTCGTTTTACCTATTATTTTTACCTTAATTACATTTTTTTTAAGTATGTGCATGTTCTGAAAACTCTTGCAATTCAACAAATAATCGTTATGTAAACGAGAGAACTTAATATGCTATATTTAATTATAGTTACATTAAATGAAGCGACTATAACTGGTATTATTATGCGCATGCGCTTCATTTCCAATTACGGTAAAGCTCGATACAAAGCACTCCAATTCAGCGGGTCTCAAAACTTTACTACACTGCTTAAAATATAATTCTCCGACACACATACTTAGTATCAGTATAAATATAATCTCTATAGTCCCCAGCCCGCTTTCGGTGCGGTGGTACACAATGACTAACTAACTGGTGTACGGCAACCCTACTACGATTTCCATTCAAGTTCCACCGTCTTCCCGGACTTTATTTCGTCTATGGCTCTAACTTTAACCGGAAAGTTGGTCGGAGACGAAATATTTCTTTTGCTCGCGATCAGAACGATGTCTGCTCTTCCTCATTTTTTTCTAAGTTTCCAAAACATCTTTTATATAAATAAAATATATGTATAAGACGTGTTGTGAAGAGTATATTGAGCGTCTTGTTCGCACCAAAGGTGGAGCATATTAGGACAAAATTCAATATCCACCCCCGCCAAATTTGCATTTATTTGCATAATTATTCACGTGCCGCCAATGGCGACCATAGTCGGCCCGAAATTAACCGACTTGCAGGTAACGCCGACACGCCCGCCTCTATTAGCGACTTTATTGTCCGACAAACTTGCCAGACTCCGGGAAATTCTGGAGGACGTCCGGGCCCTGAATCAGCCGCAATATGTCAGGGGCACTGGAGACAGGACGTGGAAGCTGGTGATGTATCCTCATCAGGGGCAACTTGTTTACCCCTGGAAGCCATTTCGGTTAACATCGCCACGGAGATGCCATCTAAACTACTGAGCAACGTTTTGCAATAATAAATTTAAACCACGGTCGGTTGTGCTCATATAATTGCAAGGATTGCTTTAAACGGTTCCAACGAAATTTTATAAATGTGCCAAAATATACATTAATTAAAATAAAACAACATATTTAGGCAGTTTGTTCAATCAAATAACATGTTAACAATTAAAACAATAAAAAAAATATTATTCAATTAACAAAATATATATAATTTTCAGAAAAATGTAAGGTTATTTTTATTTCATAATGAATAATGTAAAATAAATAACATTTATTATAAATTTGACACTATTTTTACAGATGTGAGTGGCAGTGAGCTCTCGCAGCACGTATCACTCGCACTCAGCACATAGTACCGGATGCGAGCGAGAAAAAACATCGCGCCTGTTGCAACAGAAGCGAATATTGTTGGTATAAAATGTTTTTGGCATGTAGGATTTATATTAAAAGATATATTCGAGAAAAATCAAATGCTTGGGGTACAAAATAAACCCCATTGGCACGGCTAGATTAATATTATGAAACCCTGATGCACTGTTAATACGGGAGAAGTCAACTCAAATCATCGGGTGTTTTTTTCAATGAGCTTCCTATTTTTTTTATATTGATTAAAAAAAATGAAATTAAAAAAAAATATTATGTGTTCAGCTGCAAGTAATTAATGTTTACTTCAAACCGGAAGAAAATCCAAAACCAAAAACTATTAAAAACTATTATTATTGCCATAACGAAGAAACAGAGTTGAACCCAAAATAAACAACGCTTCATATCTGATTAATATATTGTTTAATACAAAAAAACTTTATTTTTAAACAATGAAAATGAGGTCATAATGATTATGCTCTACTATAGAAAATTGTATTAAATTTATATTATTGATAAGTTAGGAAATCTTTGATGCATTGTTATTAGAGAAGGAGTCCAATCACAGAGTAATTAAATTTTTCACCATTTATATTTTTTTAATGCTTTTAATGTACACTTAGTTATTTTTTTACTAAAAAAAGGGCGTCAAATTGATCAATGATTATTATGTAAAATTGTAATAAATGTTTTATTTTTAATTTTGTGAATCTATGTAAATAAACACAGATTGATTAAAAAAATATATATTATTAAACAGATTGAGAACTTTTCATGCACTGTAATCGAAGAAGAAGAAAAAAAATCAATGTAAGTAATTGTTATAAGGATTCGTAATCTTTCATATGTCTAAAGATTTTCAGTAATGTTTGTAGATAATTTATATTTTTATAGTAGAAGATAATTTAATCTTGTTTATTTATTTTGTATTTGACAAATATAATAATAATAATAGTCAAATAAATTGTTTTATATTTGCCAAGAGCATTTGGACATGCTACATTCAAGATGGAAATTGGTTAGAAATCGCTTCCATCCCTACATCTAGGTCCCCATCCCGCATTAAAATATTACACGAACTTATTGAAAAAAAATATCTAAGGGAAATGGAATTCTTTCCATTAGCATCTAATAATGCGAACGCATTCGTCGCCCTCTTACTCCCCAAATCTCGATTAAGCTCCACAGCCAGCAAGCAGATGTTCCAGGGGAATATATTGCATCCACGGTAAAATTGGTAGGGGCGCAGGATAGAGCTAGGAATTTGAATTATGGCAACAGATAATTCACGTTCAAGTTATAAATGTCACACAGTGGGAGGCAAGTGTTTAGCTAAAGCGGTCGCCCGGTAACCGAAACTTGCCCAGCACGTAGGGCCTCCTCAGCCCATAGGGCCGAAAGTTGCTCTGCGAACGCTCGAATGGGACATTAGAGGAACACCTCACGTGCCCAAACGTGTCCCATAACTCCGCTGGGCTGAACAACCCCACACCACCTTTGTAAACCTTATGCACTTTGCATACATTACTGGAAAAATGCATTAATCAATTTGGAATGGGATCAAGTGTAATATAACATGAAATACGACTCTACGTATTTACATATGTACGATAAATTTAAAAGAAGGCTCGTCGTCAATAATTTTAGTTTTTCACGGCAAGCTAACATGACACAATGTTGGCGTCAAATAATTTTACGTATTCGAATAACCACACATATATTTCTGAATATATTAAAATCTTCTTAATTAAACAATTCGAATATGAATCTAGTTCTAGGATGGCCTATGTAAAATGATAAATCTGAATTACTATGAACAATGGCTTCTAGAATTTCGTTTTTAAAGAAATATAGCAACGAAATTAAATCAATTAAATTATAACAGAATTTGGCCAACCTAATATTAATTATTACATGTTACAACAGAAAATATATTTTTTGAATGTTGTAGATATTTAAAAATGTATATCTACACATTCTTGCCGTAGTTTCAAAAGTACAAGTTAAGGCCTTCAGAACTTAATATTACACACTATTGCTGGTTATTTTACAAAAACAAGAAGAAAATATGAGCTCTTTTTGAAAATCTAATATTTATATATCAATTATAAATGCCGTAACTACTAAATAAATTATGTTTGAAAGCATCAAAGTAAAATTTTCATTCAGATTAAAAATTGTATATAACTTCTTGAAGATTATTCTCCAGCACTCTGAAATTGGAAGCGTTTGGTTAACCAATTTTATTTTTTTTGTTATTCCTAATATATAGATTGTTAAAATATTCCCTCTTGATTTTTTTTATTGAATTTTTAGGTCAGGTGAATTAATCATCGAATCAATACTACATCCTTGATAAAATTAACTACGGTTTCTATTTTTTTTACAGTTTTCTCTACTTCGATTAAGTCCGTCAATACATTCGTTCAGTAACTGCAAAAAATTTATGAAAACTACTGAAAAATCGGAAAGGCGTTATCCTATTATTCGACAACGCCAGATCACACACGGCAAAAGTGACTCAAGAAAAAAATCTGGAGCTCAACTGATCTGCTTTGCCACATCCACCCTACTCCCCAGATCTTGCCTATACGGACTACTACCTTTTCTGTTCATTACAGATTTTTTTGAATTTAAAAACTTTTAATAATAACGAGAAAATCAATAAGGCCCTCGATACTTTCTTTCAGTCCAAACCCATCAAATTTTATGAGGAGGGGACCGATAAGTTGCCAATAAGATGGGAGAAGGTTATATTTAACAGTAGTAAATACATAATAGATTTTGTAAGCTTTAGTTATTTATGACTTAACCTAATAGTTTAAGAATCAAAGTTAAAAACTATCATCAAAAAGCACAATAATCTTGTTTGCCAATACCATTCTTAGAAATTTCTCGTATTTTAAATCATTCTGTTTGCGAATTTTAATTTTTAGTAGCAAGCTTATACAATCTTTGACCATCTGATTTTATCCTTCAAAAGACTTCGATTCCATATTTTACATTGAGACTTTCTGGATGTGACATTAGAAATATTTGTAGATAACTATTACTGAGACTATTAAGATGAAAGCTCAATAACCGTTTTTAAATTTACTTATTTCCAATTAAAATAAATTCAGTATTCTTGTATTATCAGATAAAGTGATAATATGAAGAGTCATAGAAATTATGTTATAAGTTTTAATTAATAAGTCGTAATTAATATGAGTATTTTAAAATCAAAGTAATAGAAAAACAGAGTGACAGCTTATTTTATCATGTCCAAATATGAGTATTTCCATGTTTCGTTAATGCCTCAATTATAATCAATTTATGACGAATGAATAATGCATAAAACGCAATATGGAAAATGTGTCTAAAAAACGAGCAAAATATGTATTTTATTGCAATACTGGTCCAAATGTATGCACCGCACAGATAAAAATTATAAACGGCAAGCTGAAAATTTACTATAAAATTGTTTCGCACAACACTGTTATGAATTTGACCATAAATTTTTGTTTATATTGCATGTCTTTGCAAATAGGCGACATATGTAATTTTATAGTAAATTATCTACGCTCGTAACTCATATCTCACTTCCGTTTTGTATGGTGCAATACGTAAACCATGCCATCTGGTTATGCAAATAAACAGAGACGTAAGCGGCTTGTACGTTTGTCGTGGGTTAAAAACAAAATGCATGTCCCTCCTTATGTTATTGCACTGAATATGGTAATGGCGAAGGTTTCGGTGGTTGCAGTTGTATAATTGGATTTGGAAATGGCGCAAAACACTGCGACAACGGGCATTATTGTGTCACCTTATTAATTAGCCTTAATACTCAATTTAAATGTACACATTTTCTAGATGGATATTTTTTTTTCTTATGGGATTCGACATGAAACAATAGGGAATTGTACAAAAAAAATGTGACAAATTATGATGTAGAGTTGGCGTGACGATAAATAACAATAATTTAATTAACATTAGTCATTTTTTTTCAGCAGGTTGCAGCATAATTTCAGCATGGCTGTTGTCGACGTTGTTTCTCAACATTCCGTCGGCAGCGTATTTATTGTGCCACACACTCTGGTGTGGATATCCGCTTATTGGCTGTGGAACAATCGAGTTTTTCCAACAGTGGGAAACAATTTAATATGACATTGATTTATGCGCAACAACCTTTCAGCACCGGTGGTGTGTGTTTCCAAAGCACGAACGCCGAGTGTTAAGTGATCTGAAACTTTTTCATTAGGGTCCGGGGGCAACTGGCGCTGTTGCCAGGCAAAAAAAAGCTTTTGTCACTTAGTCACCCGGGAATAAGTGAAAGCTGTTTTTCAGTCTACTTTCTTTTGCCGCACACGCCGCTGATTAAAATATTATATCTGTGTTTGATAAATATGTAATGGAAATCAACCTGAAAAATTAAGTTCTTATAAGAGCTTAAATTTGTTTGGTTTTCGTAAACAGTTTTCGAATAGAAGATTTTCTGAAAAATATACAAAAATATAATTATTTAACAGAATTCAACGATAAAATAAAATTATAATTAAGTTTTTCTGCCACTGAGTGCAGATAGTATTCAGAAGAGTAATCTTCCGCAGAGTTTTGCAAGTCGCTGTCGTAGAGAGGTGGGGTAGATTCTAACTTCCGCCGTTGCAGAAGGCAACCGGAAACCATTGGACTATATTTTCCAATGAAAACCATATCCACGGGTCTTCATAAAGAGTACCATATACATCATCATGTTCCTCATATAAGAGAAAATGGGGTTTAATAATAACAAATAATATAATAAATATAAAGTATTAACTTCCCACTTTTCCCCGTATTTTTCAACATAATACTACAATAAAAACTTATTTTAATTATAGATTATTAATAATATTGAGCTTTCTTTTTTAAAAAATCATTATAAAAAATTTTAACCTAGCCATAGCATTGGCATCTATTGAGACCCCTAGTTTTTGATTATTTTCTAATAACACTTTTAATATAAATCCTACATATCACAAACTTTACGTATTAGTCTAAAAGAGTGAAAAATAAAAATAATTATTGTCTGCAATTGCGAATAAAAAACAATAATAGGGAACATCCGGTACGGTGTGCCGAGTGCGAGTGAAAGGTACGGGAGCTCAGTCTGCGCCGAGACATCACTGAAAGCGTTTTCCTTTACGGGATTGTGAAGTATATCATAAATAACTATTTTTGTTCTTAGAATAATCAAATTTTAAAAAAAATGTCAAGGTATTGATGAACAATTTAATATTATCTTGACTTGAAATTTTTGGGGTCCCTGAAGTGCCCCCTTCGGACAACGCGATTGTTTTTAAGCCGCCGTGATGGATGGTTTGGTAAATATCAATATCAGAAAATTAGATTCTTTAGAGAAAAATGTAGCGCCATCAAAGATTGATTAAGTCTAAGTTAAATGCTCTTTTTTAATTAATTATATTTTATTAATATTATTAAAATATTTCCATATTATTATTTTAAATTTGTTAAGATAGGATTATCAATCACTATTTTTTCAGAAATAATTAGGCGAAACATTAAATTGAGTTAAAGATTACTACGACGTAAAAGAAAATTATGTTTTGTGTTATATTATATTTTAAATATTACACTTAAATTAATAATTACATTGTATTAAAGTTTTTAACAACATTAATAAACTCTAAAATAATTAAAACGAGTTTTTTTTTAATTTAGCGTAACTTTAAACACCGTTTTGATTAATATGTCATAATTTGTGCATATGTAATATTTCTCTAAATAATTGTTTTTGATACTTCAAGATTCTAATCGTTATTTCTATAGTGAATGTTCGTTAAATTTATTAGAAAATTATTCGAATCTGATAGAGAATGGCTGTTACAAATAGATCAATATATTAAATATTTTGTATTTTTTTTAACTTATTTATAAAATTTTATAAGCATTAATTTTTCAATTCTGTTTTTTTTAAATCCTGTATGATTTACGATTCATTTTGATAAATTTCTTTGTAATTTCCTCTCCAGGAGCATTAAATAAAGCATAAATCATATTACAACACGATGTATATGGGTCAGCAGATGATTACCGGAACAAAAAAAAAGATGTGTTTGGTTGGCAAAAAAAAATACAAAATATTAGCTCTCGGGTGAACGTCGAAGAAATATTATCAAGCTCTTACACCTTCGCCGAAGTGCACCGCCGGAAGTGATTCACTTACTGCAACCGATCCCGGAACAAGAATGAAATATGGTGGTTCAAAGAAAATCTCTCCAACATCCAAGCAAGCGGGATACCCACTTGCCCGGCCAGTTAATTTGAAGTTATTTACGACCCCCAGTCTACTTAACCCGCTTTATTCACTTTGCCTTTTAATTTATATATTTCAGCATCGAGTTATTCACGTAAGCGTTTTTTTCAGCGGTTGCCTCATTAAATTTGGTAGCGAGGCGCCGACATAATAAGGTCCCAGTGCAGGATGCACGTTGCATTCGAAAGCACGCGTATCGCTAATTTATTACCAAGATACTATGGGGTCTTGAATAAGGCTTCTAGCGAGGGGGTCGGAAAAACGATTGCAATATGCAGAAGAGAGATGGCTCCAAGGCGCAAGGTGCGGTCCGACAATGAACACGGAATGGGAGGATACTTTCCAGCGGTGCCACGATAAATATTTATATATTTCAAATTTAATTCCTGGATTTTCTGAAATCGCCCGTATTTGTTTTTTTAACGGAATGTCTTTATATGGTGCATTGGCTTCAGACAGACGGATAGATGGAAAAATAAAAGAAAAACCGGCGTCTAGGCACAAATCCAATGAGCTCAATGCCCCCATAAACCCGTGCTTATTTGTGCTTTAGGTAATCCGTTACTAATTGGTATGGGATGAAAAAAGTATATCTGTGTATATTGTAAGATTGGATTGTATTTCAATTAATATGTTTCAAAAATAGTACTGGATAATATTTTTTAAAAAATAATCGTAGCGTGAAACGTTGAAAATTGAGTATTTTAATTATAAAAATATAATAAAAACACTACTTTCTTATTAATTACATAAACAATCTTTACACATTGCTTACGGGGCGAATCGCAGTCAAATATGCGCTGGGGCGGGGCGCATTCGAACAAAATTTAGAGAAACCTCGTTTTTTATAAAAAAAAATCATAACTGTTTTATTAATCAAGATATTGAGTCAAAAAAATTAAACTACTTAACATTCAACATTTACTGGATAGTAAATGCAAAAAACATATGTATATCTTATAGCATGGGTCACCAAACTTTTTAAACAGGCGGGATTGAATTTTTTTCTAAACATATGTTCAAACCATGTTGGTCTTTTAAACGTTAAATTTTATATATTTATATAGAAGTCATTAGACGTTCAATTACTTGAATAAGGCAATAATTTTTATTATCCACAACATCTGTTTATATAGCAACAAAAGTTGAGGAACGTCACAAATAAAAGACAAAAAACACGATATGACGTCAGAAGGAATTTTTTAATCAAAAACAAATCTAAGTATCCTACGGATAAGAAAATATTTAAAAAAACAAAACGTTGTAGAAGTTACAGACGATCAAACGCGTAGTGTCGGCTAGCGTGTAATATGCGTTCCCCGGACGTACACAAACATCCTTTTTACGAGGAATCCACGTCTTCCCGTAGGCAATGAGTATATTTATTTAGTGGTTTCAAAAAAAAATATTCTAGAGTTTGTTTATTACTTACAGTCATCCTTTTCTCAGATCTCAGAGCAAAAATCTGCATTAATTATATCAGAATTTTATGTCGAATGCTCAACAAAAACTTCAAAGCATCACAGATAATTAAAAACTGTATAGTAGTTTTCTAAAGAAAGTGGGAATTATATTAGGAAAAACTGAAAGAAAGCGCTCATTTTTATTTATTGTAAAACCTATGTTTTATTATTTTTAGTTTAGTTTTACTGGAGCGTTCCGAGTGTGATTTCACTGAGGACCTTAGAGATTTTGACTTCTGTGATTTAACCAAGGATCTCGATATATCATTATCAAATTAATAAAATCAGGATCAGATAAAACAATATAAAAAAAATAATTGTTTATAACTAAACAATAGTTATAAGCAAAACAATCGTACAAACATACTTTCTTTACCGTGTCTCTACACAAACTGCACTCAAACAGTAGTTTATAAACTACGCGATTATTTTCGGGTCCCCCTAATATTGTAAATATTGCCAAAAGTATTTTACCACAGGTAAACTAATAAGTTTAAATAAATACATAATAAGTTTATTATCATTTTTTCTCCTTCATTCAGAGTCCTTTGAGATTGTTGTGTTTTATATTAAGGCTCGTTTTAATTCAAGGTCATATAACTTTACATGTGTATATTTACAAGGTTTTTAAAAGAGATATTATTTGCTTAAAATTGTTGAATAAAAGTTTATTAATTCAAGTTATTTTAATTTTTTTATGAAAAATTAATTAAAATGCGCTAATGATATTTTTAATTTATATCGGTAATAGAAAAATATTCGTAACCTTCCTTAATAGTGATTTCAGAAAAGAACTGCACCACGCTAAGCACGGACTGATCCGCGGCACGTGCTACGGATCAGCGTGCCGCCCCTCCCCGGAAGCAGTGCGGAAGTTGCCACCGGAAGTGCGCTCGCACACGTGCACACGTATACGCATACTACAGCAGAGCACATCCGCGATGGGATACAAACAGACGCATTTACACGCGGTTACACGCGTTCAGACCGCGGATGGCCGATAGCAGTAAACGATCGCGGATACATCGGCGGATACGCTTTATGGCCGGATAGGATACACTTCAATAAGCTCAGTGCGCACGATAGAGCCTCCTAGATATATCGAACATGGAGCCTGCGATGATACAGCCGACTGTGGATCTGTTCGCGAGGGGAGGATGGATGGATTGATAATAATATTATATGAAATATCTTTTTTTTAGTATTTACATATATTGTATTACAGTGCTTCCCAAATTATGGGCCGCGGCCCTCTGGGGGGTCGCAGGATTCCTCGCGGGGGCCGCGAAAAAAATCAGTACAAAGTACAAATATTTTTTCACATAGCATATTTAAGGAAATTCTATATTTAAGTCTGTTAAATAATAACATATGAGAACATATTTATATACACAACAACAACAAACAACAACAAAAGGAATAGATTAATCCATTTAAAAAAAAATTCAAGTTATTAATGAAAAATTCATCAATATCTCGACTTGAAATGGTTGGAATAAAAAAAAATAAGATCAAATAAGAAAAAAATAAGAATAAATAATAATAAAATCAGAATAAATAAGAAAAAATAAGAATAAAGGTCGGGCACAAAGCGGCAGAATTAATCGGATAAAAGATAAGTTTGAACGAATGGAACAACAGTTCTTAACAAATGGTGGTTATGGACAACGTTTCGCAAGACCAAAAACATCAACGAGCTTCGCCAGCCAAGAAAGAGTACTAGAAAGTTATTGCGAAGCATCAAACATCTGTAAGACAAGCAGGTAGTGAGAATGGTATTAGCAAATCAAATATCTATCGAATTTTAAGAGTTATAAATTAGGAAGTTACATTCCAATAACGATATATGCTATCAATGAAGATGACTCGAAACAATCTTCGTATCTTGAAAACCTTTGAACCTTTATATGGGTTTATTAATTAGATGTAATCAGACCAAATATGACAAGACCAATTTTAAGATTAATACAAAAAACACTTGTTTGCTACATATCTTAAGTTTTTTAGCCATTTTGGATAAACTTTATAGTTGGCCATATTTTTTTGAACTATTTTGGTTTGCCATGCATGTTTTTCTTGAGAAAAGATTGAAAAATGTTAATATTTTTTTCTCGCGTATTCATTAAATATCTTCTTTATATTTATATTAAAAAAATATAAATAATATGCATTAGTTGATTAATGTATTCCTGATAATTGTTATTATTTTAAATTTATATAATAACATATTATTTATATAAATAATATGTTATTATATCTTATATAAATAATATGTTATTATATCTTATTTAAATATATAATAAAATCAAACAACACATAATCAGTAATTTTGTAAATATTTGTCATGCATCCGATGAATCAATGGATTTGATCTATATATTTTATCTGAGTATATCTCATTCAATAATATAATATTGGTTTCACTATTTACATAAATAAATAAATATTTTCAAGAGATGAAAACTATATACATTTGAATTCAATAGAAAATGTTATTGTTTGCATTCCTGTAAATATTTTGATCCATGTAAATATTTTAATAAATTCTACCTGGGTTTATTGAATCTTTGATGTCAATAACCATAATTGGTGTTTATTTAATTATATCTGTACTTTATCTAGTAATATTTTTATATGTATTGCTTTTAAAACAAATGTAATTCCGTAACTTAAAATTGTATTAATATTTTAGAAATATTTCACCGGCATTCATTTTTATTTTTCAGTAGAAGAGTAAGCCAGCGGTTCTGCGGTTCAAGAATCCAAGACAGCATCAAAGGAAACGTTGCTTAGCTCGACGTAGCTTGGCTCCGCTACGGCGATGGCATTTCAACATTTTATTTTCGCCCACCAGGGAGTACACAACACTATTTGCAGACTGCGCAGACCTCACCCAACTGCAACATAGCCCCCAATTTAAATTATTTACGGTTATGAGCAGAAAAAAAATATTTGACGGTTATCACGGGCCGTTTCTGACGTTTTGACAGAAGAAAAATGTGTCTAGACATTGTGCGAAGTGGAGCATATGAAATTGGGAATGTAACGAAGAGGCCATGACTAAGTAAAGCAATGCTGACATTTGTCAAAATGTGGCGTCTTCGCCGAACGGGTTCGGAATGGATAATGAGGTGGGTTGGAAGACCCCAATCACGTCTATTTGACAGCCGGCACCTTTTTTTGTGGCGAAATTTTGGCATACTCATTTTATAGAGCTACATAAATATATGTTATATCCTGTGACAATAAAATTACATTCGATGCATAATAAAAAAATACAAAGCATTTTGATTTATGTAATATTTATTTAAAAATGATGTGCATACAATGATGCATTGCATGATTTGCGAATATTTACAACGCCGAAAGTTTAACTACAGCAAAATGTACGAAATAAACTTGTGCGGTTAAAATATTATTTATATAAGCTTCTTCGTTCTAAAGCCACCAGGAAGTCTTTGGTGCATGAGCTTTCAACGCTAGTAGAACAGTTATGCGTTTTTCCAACTGCAATATCCATTGCAATAAGCATAAAACTGACGTGGCTGTGAAAAATAAATATGTAATATTATGCTCCCTTACAAATTTCTGAATAAAAGTATGAAACATATCATTATAGTAAAAGAAATATATATTTGTGTGCCTATATCTAATATTTAAATTAAAAATCATTTAGCTCAATACATTAAAAATTAGAGCCTTCAGTTTTATTCGGGCTGTATGCAATAAATTGTGTGTGTACATATTTTTTTCAGGAACTTTTCAGTATTGCAGTATCAGTATAAATTTAAGCTCAGGGCAAAGTTGCAACCATTTGCATTTAGTTGGTGATAAATTGCAGATGAGCAAAATTCATAAACGGTCATTTCACAAGTATTTGAATATCCACCGGTCCGGTTTTGCATGCAAAATGTATCGCCATAAAACAAAGTCAAATAAAACCTGTAACCAAGGAGCCAATTCAAACAGGGGGTCATACGCGACCCGCTCAAAAAAAAAGCTCGACCTTTCCCTGTGTAATATGCAAAGCATGGCGAATGAAATATGATATCCAATATCTGAATACGTAACGTTTTCAGGTTAAATTTTATACGCAAATTTTAACATGGAAAGGCATCGTGAAATTTCAGCGAGGCACGCGACCCGGAGCACTGCGACGGTTCGCGCGCGCTTTTTTATTTATTTTTTTTAGCGCAAATAAATATTATGAAAATTTTCGTGTGTCGTCAATCGACATCACATGCAAAGGGCCCGTTCCGGCGGGGGTCCGCGGCCGAGGGATGATTGCGTTGTGCCACGAAAACAAATAAACCGAAATGATCTTGTCAACATGTGTTTGCAAGGGACGTCCCTTGCACGACACGCGTCGCCCCGGAAATATTTGTAAGGAAATTCGGCTGGGGGGACAGAGAGATATGCCAAATATGTCACGAATTGTCATGTGTACAATTTGTCATTTTCGCAGATTGTGAAAAAATATGTATTGTGCTTGTATTTTTAGGCTGACAATTTTTTTTATTATAGATTAACATCACACTCTCTGATTTTCACGTGTAATGTGGCATTTCTATAATATTTATTATAGAAACAAGGGAAATAAATCCCTTAAGTTTCTATTACAAAATAAATTCCTGATTTAATTAATAACATTTTCTAATAATAATTACAAGGAGCTTGCAAAATTCACTTAATCCTAAAAATAGTAGTATAATACTACTAATAATAATTTAGTTAAAATTGGCAACTTGCTAAGTATTACATATTTTTTTTATTATAGATTAAGTTAATTTTGATTATCATGTATTAGCCAATAATCTGTCAATTTTTTCTGTGTTTTTCATAACTTTTACATATTAATAAATTGGTGATCGAGTAGGTAACAGGTTTTTAGAGAAAGACGTATAAAACAATAGAACTAAGACAAAATTCGATAAAATTAGAAAATCGTAAACAGTTTAAACAAATATAGCTATGTATATATTAATTTCATTTTAGAAGCCGTTAGTAGCTTTTATATATAATAGACAGAGAAGAAAAATAAAAAGGCAAATAATAAGTTGCTGAGAAGTTTATATTTTTAACTGTTTGAAGCTAAGTTGAAGATGATTTTTTTAAAATGGAAATCAAGGTGTTTCTAGTTGAAATGGAAAACAAGGGGTATTTTCATTAAAATAACGTTTTTGTTGTTAAATAATAAATAAAATACAAAGTAAGTCTATTAGAACCAAAGACAGGTACAAAACTGTCTAAAAAAACACGATAAAAATAAACGATATACTTTGAAGGTTCCAAAGGTCCACTAATCCATATATGGCTTCGATGAAGATTTTAAAGATAGGGAAGATAATGAATCTCTCACACTTACATTCCCCCTTGGCTAGTATGTAAATGTTATTATTTTAGATCTCTATAATATTTTAATTCATCCTTATTAGTTTTTTTAAATTTATATATGAAGTAAATAGGATTCAGTCACATTTTATTAATTGTACTAAATATTTCCTAGACGTATTACTCCGATACCTTTTAAAATTCCTATCGTTTTCAGAGTATTTCGATTTAAAATCCCTTTAAAAGTTTTTTTATTCTCTTATCTGTATTCAGATTTTTATTTTCGTTGATTACTTTTTGTCCTCGGCGACATGAAATAGCTCCTCCTTACACCAGTTTCCAAATTTTCCCCAAGCTCATATACTTCAATCTACCTGCTAATCAATAATGTTCTTGTATGTAGTTTAAGAAGACTCCACTACACATTACGGAATAATAGTAGTAAGGTAGTAAGTATATCTTCAGCATACAAATTACGACTCGTAACCGTAATTAAAATTCTTATATCATCTAATGATTCTTGAATTCAGGTTATCCAGAACTTGTCTTTTTATGTATAGGTAATCTTTTTCACCACCAGTTATTATTATATCATTTATAGTATTAAAAGCACTTCTGAAAACCATTTTTTTTGTACAGCGATTCGGCGATTATGTTTATATCTGCTTAATCTTAGTAAAAGGTTGTATTTTTATATTGTTTCTACCTTCCTTGGTTAATCGGAAGCTGTGGTATCAGAATTGTATAGTTTTTGGATAAAAAATAAAAACCAAACAGTAAAATATGTCAGATGTATTGTAGTGCAAAAACTAGTTTTTTATGTCAAATCTGTGGATTTTATTAGGATTGTTTCATATAAATTGCGTAAACTCTTAAGGGATACTCTTGATTAACTGTAAGATCCAAAGCCAAAAACCCATCTTACACAATACCGTTTACATTGAAGAAAACAGTAAACAGAACCTTTAAACTCGGTCTAACTTGACGCAATTTTTTTAGGTTACGGCTCTTCAGGAAAATAGAAGACAAATTAACCTTAGTATTGATGTCGTTGACCTCAGTACTACTTTGGGGTCAAAATTTAACAGTTTCGTAATAAATTTGCTGCTACAAGACGCATGCAAACCAAAGCAAAATGATTTGCCAATGACATCAGCAATTTCAACAATAATTATTTGGCTATTGGCCTTTCTTGATTTCTTCAATGTTGATGTGTTGGAGCTTCAAAGGGCCCTCATTATCTTCAGACTTATTACCTCATATTAAATTCATACTAAATTCATAGAGGACAATATCTAATGTGTTTCATTCTTTATTCAAAATGAAGTAAGCATTATTTTATAAAAATAAGAATTGAATTGAATTTTTTTAACCCCATTTTTACGATAATATTTGTGTGGTACACAGTCGTAATATTTCATTGGAGCGACATTCGAGCCAAACGTAATAATGATTTATACAATTTTCCTGTTGTATTATTTCATAAAGATGAACTAAATGAAAGAGTTAGTTATATTTAGTTTGGCAGTCTGAAAAATGGATTTAATCAGAAAAAATAAATGTTGAATCTTTAATCGACTGATTTACAATTTATTGACTGCGCACAATTTTGATTCTTTATATAAATAAATGATTTGCTCTGTGTCTAGTATTTCTCATTTCATATCACATGCCACAAATTCTGCAGCCGCCTCGCAAACACTGTAGTGTTCCATTCACCATTCGATGGGCACTGTCGACAGAATATAATCTGGCATTGCACTCACATACTGCGCCAAATTCTTTGCATTCACATTTTGCGATATTTCAAAAAGATAGCAATCCGAATTACGTTCGCATGATTGGCCAATTCCACGCTGGAGAACGGCCCGGGAGTTTAGCGGAGAAGACATTTTAATCCACTCGATCAAACCCACTGAATAGCATCACTGATTTTGTTCTCGGGCATTCTGACTGGATGTATATTTGAATAGGTAAGTTATTTTTTAAACTGTTTTACGCTTTAATAATTTGTATATTATTAAATGTACGTCTCTGCGAAGCGTTAAGACGACCTCTGCTTCGTGATAATCCAGTGTATCACGAAGCGGTCGATTATGGAGCATTGTGATACACCCTGATCCCGGTTGCTGTACTAAATCTGAATACTAAATTGGTGCATCGCATTACCACGGGGTAAACGCCTGTTTTACCGCCACCGCATTTTAGGTTATGTTGCAACTTTAAATATGCAAACGGTTGCTTTTAAACCTACCCCCCTCACAACTTTATTTATAGTATACAATTTTGGTTTGGCCCGTTGTCGAAAAATATTTTTGAGGTCATGTTAACGAGGGTCGGGCAGCTAATGGCGAATGAGCGCCACCTGTGTCTCGTATTAGAAACTATAATTAGTAGGCGGGGAGGTTCGGTAATTATTAAACACCAGGGGCTCCTGTCATCTTGTCGCCTGTGTGACGTCACGTACCGGCAATAGATTTCCGCGAGAATGCATACGTGATCTTCGGTACCGAGGAGGCTTACACAACAGTTATGACAACATGGTTGGCCACCCCTGTATTTTGGGACTGACGAATGAAATTTGATGCATAATTATAATATCATAGCTAACCTAATGATATTTTAACACGGAAGAATTATATTTTCGAGTCAAAATTTTCCAACCATTTTCCGGATTATAATATTTTTTTTTTACATGAATAGTTACGTTTTTTAATATCGTTCATCTCTGCTATGTCTTTGCTTCATTATTATATTGAAAACAACTGCGTCGTTCGAAGGGGGTATATCAGATATTCCAAGAATTACAATGTCATGATATTGGTGAATTCCTCATCTAATATATTATTATTCTAAGAATAAAAAAAAGTTATTTATGATATGCTTCATAATTTGGTCGATACTTCGATTTTTTAATCATGATTAACAAATCATTAAGATGCGTGTATGCCAAAGTTCTCGCAGCACGTGTCACTCGTACGTTTTACTTGCACTCGGCACATCGTACTGGATGTAAGCGAGAAAAAACATCGCGCGCAATCGCAGGCAATAAAGGACAATGATTATTTATAATATTTATTCAATCGATTTTTTTAGATAATTAGAAAAAGCTTTTCATAATAAAATAATAAATAATTTATATTCCAGTGTCTTACTCTCTATAATACTTATCAATATATTTTTAAACATAACTGACATTCAAATCGAGCAAAGTGTGTTATTTTTTAAAACAATCTCTTGCATGGTCCAGCTGTCCATGTGGATAGCCGACGTTCTTTTAGAATTTTCCGATTAGAACACATTCCAAGTGTTTATATATAATACAAGGAGTCCCATCTAAGAGTTAGCTAACCAAATCCTTTCTAATATAGATATGTTAACTACACAAAAATCAGGAATACGTCTCATTAACAATTCTTGACAATTTTTTTTGGAGCTTAGCGGTTTTTCTTTATTGCAGATTTTTAGTGAATTTTGTTCAGCGGTGTTTACTTAACCTATATGTTTAGTGTACTGTTGAAATAAATCATCATTCACATTTTTGTCTAACTGTTTTTTCTCTATTTTCATTTAATTGTTATTAAATCTGATCTGGATTAATAATGCATATATTTTTAACCCCATTTAGTGGATTTTTTTTTGATTATTATATGTAATTAAGATATTTTTTGCTAAAATACTGTTGTGGACTTACCGCTAAAGATATTTTATTTTGGAACAAAATATTGTAAATATCTTTCGTTGAGATAATCAAGAAAATTAGTGGTCTTTCTTGTGCTCTATTTTATGTTGAATGAATAAAATCTACAGTTTTCAGTAAAATCACAAATAAATTTTAAAAAAGGTTGTACACTGGACCTGCTGGAAACTTATAGCTGTCAAGTACGTGTTGACACTGAAATGCAAAGGATTGATCTCTTACCGCATTCATGATATCGAGTCCTTTATTTTAAATATAAAAGATTTGATTTCGATGGGTTTGTAAGTGTTTTCGAATTTTATTGCCTGCTTAAGATATATGCAACAAAACCAATTTAGAAGTAAAAAGAAAAATCATGCTAGCAAACCGGTGCTACTTTGAATTGCAACTACGGTCGAGATTCACCTCAAGGAAGACTCAAGTCAAACTCTACATGACCCTCAACAGGCCCATCATAACATACGAGTCTAAATGTTGGGCTTTAACAAAGCAAGATAAGCGACAGCTGGATATTCTGGAAAAGAGGATTCTGAGGCGAATATATGGAGCCGTATTCGACCGGCAACGACGTATCCGAAGCAACGAGATGCTGTACCGCCTATACAAGGATATATCGGTCACAATTGTTTTCAGAGTGGCCAGACTCCGGCGGGCGGTCACGTGTCAAGGATGCGGGACAGTCAGACACTGAATAAGCATATGGTTAACAAGCCTTTCTGTTCCTGAAGGAAAAGAAGACCAAGGCTGAGGTTGTTAGATTGTATACAAAGGGACATTTCATCATTAAAATTTTCCGGAAGCTGAAGCGACGTGGTGGCAGACCGGATAAAATGGAGAAGGGTGTTGGATGGGGCCAGAGCTCTACAAGAGAGCTTTTACACTCTTCCTTTTACATTCTTGAATGAATGTTGGAAGCAACTATAATATTGTTTTTATCATAGCGCTTTTATTATACAAACTATCGTACAAAAGCGATTTTTTATTGTATAAGATAAATGATATTATTTTGAATAATTCCTAAGATAGGATCATCTTCGAGTGCTGCAAAAACATCTTGAAATTGGTAAAATTCATGATAACTGACTGACTATTCTCGCTATTTTAAGAATTTCTTTAAATGTTCTTCATTGGCTACTTTTATTAAGGTACCTAGTCAGCCTTCTTTTCCTACTCTAAGTGTTAGATATATAATAGATATTAATATCTATTTTTTTTATATGTTGTCAATATTAGTAAAATAACTACGTAACATACTCTTGTAAAATAATAGCAACAGTTCATACATACTATTCGTATTTTTCAATGCGGAAAATATCAGCATTATTTTTCTGGCTGATGCAGAATGAGTTGAATTTTCCGGCTGAATAAAATTGCAAACCTTTTTACTCTTCCATTTTAAACGGGACATATCACTGCTAATCCATATAAAATATTCATACTCATTTCAAAAACGTACCGCTTCGAGTGAAGAATGAAATCAGAGCATATTTTCAGACTGACACAACACATTCAAAAATTTAAACACTGCCGCTGACATTTCGCTGAAATGAAAAGCTATCTGATAACACTCGCTGGCATTTGTTTCAGCCCCAGTCGATACAGAGATAGCACTAAAAACCCCTTACCGACATTGTACTGGTTATCATCACTCCCCTTTACCATTAGCCACACGTGTCGGCTATGATCAAATAACAACTTTTCCACAGTGGACGTTAGCTCGGGACGGCGGGGCCTCGGTCTGTAACATAAGATTTGGAAATAATACTAATAAAATCTTTTAAACATGTCGGTTTAAGAAATACGTATGGCGTCTAAAGAATCTGTGGGGTCTGTCTAATACATGCGCATATAAAGAAGGATGTTCTAACAGCTAAAAAATTACGTACGTGTGTAATTTTTCAATTTCACAATGCACCCAAACGACAAAAAAATTGTGATCGATCGTGTGCCTGGTTGAAATAATGGACAACAAACGATTCGTGTATCGTGGTATGGAGGGAGAAAATTAGGGGCAACCAATGTAGTGGTAAGTTATAAAATAAAAGAAATATATCAATGAATTTCTAAAGTTCTAGATTTTTTTTAATAAAAAATATTTGTCTACTGTAGTGTCTCAGAAATAATCGTATGATATGTGATTTTAAAACAATACTAAATATATATGGCAATCTATCAAATTTATCTTTAAATGGATTAAAATTAGTATTTTCGAAAATTATTGACATGTTTTTTATATAAATATAATTTTTCTGTTTATAGGACGTAATTCTTTATAGATTATTGTTCGAAAATTCATAGTATAGATATCTAATATATTTTTTAAATTTATTTTGAATAGTTTACGCAAAGGCGGCTCTTCCATATACACTGAGAAGCTACAGCACCCCAAGCAATCTCAAGAAAAATATATTTTTATAAATTAAAAAATATGAATTAAATTAATATTCAGTATTATGTCGCAGGGTGTAAAGTAGGAGCGCTGTCTGCCTATCATCGCTACTAGCGTCGTGTATTGGATAGATGCGGGGCGGCAGCGGGGGGGGATACTCATCGTTAAGCGCTGAGTTGCGCTACTACTGCAAGCAGTCCCACGCCGTTCATACTAAGTCACTTGTTTTAATTAGTTAATCTTCCGCAATACCGCTAAATATTTTACCAACGAGACACCACTGAATGTGTTAAATAAATAAAAAAATACAGATCAAAAAAAATACCAAATGATATTACCGCAATAAAATGTAATATTAGAAAGATAAACTGAAATACATAAATAAATCCTTATGACTGAAATAGTTATTTTAATCCAAAAATATTATCAGCTTGTGAAACGAGTTATGACAATTCCAACATTAAGTAAAAAAAAACTTTATTACTTAGATTAGAATGATAATTTATGAAAAGCGCTTCTCCGATGAATAGACAGTCGTCTATTCAGACTTTTTCAGTCGTCATCAATTTAACATCACATATTACTATTACCATCCGAGCTTTCTTAGTTAAGGCTTCAGATCAGAGTCCTCTTTATTTAGTGTAAGAAATAGTAAAATACAGTACTGGAAGTCGTAAAATTAGTATTTTCGACGTCGATTATAAATATTAAGGATACTGAAATCTAATCTTGCAAGTATTTTTTACTCCAATACTCAAAAAATATCTTAAAATAATAAGAAACGGTGAAGATATGCAGATTTTTTGAGCTGAAGTGTTTGTCAGATATTATTTACAGTTTTGTAATTTTTTATAACATTTCAAAAATGTTTTTATTAAACTTTCTTGACCAATTTAGGTAAAAAAGCTCTTAATAAACATTTTTATTAAATAAATAAAAGCTATATAGCACAGTGACCTTAATTAAAAATTGCACCAGGCCCTGCATTCAGAAGATGTACAGATAATTTCGTTGAATAAGAGTGATATATTTTATATTTTTTGTAGTAACAATTGAATCTGAATATTTAAAGCAGAAGATTTATATTTTTAATAAAATGATTTTTTTAAAAGATAATATTAAACTATATAAATAATCTTTTTATCATCAATCGAGATGCAACGCTCTATTTAAAGCTGTGTACAACAGTAGTTTGCATAGTGATCGACGACTTTTACGACCTCCTCACAACCAGGTGTTGATCAGTATCGGGATGCTGGCAACTCCGCCGATACGTCCAGGGTCCACGTCCTGTTGTTCGATATTTATCCAGGGCCGTTACGTTTTACGACAGACGCTTACGACGCTATGAACGCGACCTTATGTTTCAACAGGATTATCTCAACCATTGTGTATTTGATATCATATAGCTAATTGAGTCAACATACATTCAGATTTTACTCTAATCCACGCAAAATCATGGCGAAAATTTCTGCATAGTATATTTTAAGTATATATATATACCAGAATTTATTTTAATATAAAGTGCAGAGACTTGGCTTTATTTGTCAAAAGTCTAGAGGATATTCGCTGTGTGGATATCTTTATTCCAGACGATTTGGTTCGCGGCCATTTTTAGAAATGAAAATCTAAAAAAGAGCTAAAAACTTTTTCGGCTGAATAAATATGCACTAATCCCAGATGGAAGTTGTAAAAAAAGTCGTCGGCTCTCCACTAAAACGCCATCAGCAAGGCCAATAAGAAAAATATATAAGGAAGAAAAAATATATAAACATTTTTATGACTCGTGTTATGGTTCATTTTGCCCCTGCAGTGTCTTATTCGTTCCGTATTACAAGAACGTAAGAATGAACGCACGACTAAGGTTACATAAAATTTTGACACTAAAAAATCATGGCATATAAAATGAAAGGTAGATGAAAAATTAAGAAATATGGCGCGGGGTTTGAATAAATTCGCCTGATTCTATATTTATGAACTTTGTATTAAAATATGACATACACACAGTATGTGTATACTTCTTATCAAAACTCAACTCTTGATATTTCATTATGATTTTTATTAAAAATAATTATATAAGAAATATCTAATGTAATATCAAGATCAAATTAAACAAATGTAATTTTTGATCTCAATGTGATATAGACCAAACATGGATTGAAATTTATTTAAGTTCAAGATGATCAATTTGGTGCTACATCCCTAGATAAAAGAAGTCTTCTTAAACTTATCATTTAAGAAATTGTCATTAGTCTCTAAATTATTAATTATACAACAGTTTTTTAATAATATTTACTTAAAAAAGTTTTTTCTTCTATGACTTTCTGAATTTCTTTGCTCCAGATAGGTACCAATTCGGTCCAAAAGAATATTACTAATATATGTAATAATACGTCTTTATACTTATAGTACAATACTTTATTATATTTTCCAATTTTTAAGAGGATTCTCTTTTCAAAGGTCTTCTTGAAAAAATAAAGTATTTTTATCATATTTTCTTGGAGTTCTATAAAATAAAAAAACAGAAATATATCATGAGGCTTATTCATTTTTATTTGTTTGCTTATATGTACATACTAGGAATATATAAGCATAAATTTATTTAACTGATAATTAACCACATCATTCAAAGAGTCTATTTATAAAAGAAAATAGACCCCAAGCATTTAAACCCATTTAGAATTCAAGCATTTAAACCCAGGCATGTCAATTAAACAAATTGATTATCCTAATAATAAAAATAGTTATTCATGATATGCTTCATAAAATGCTTGATATTTTGGTCTTTTCTACTAATCAATATGACGCGTTAATGACACGCACACTCAGCGATGTCTCGCCGCAGACTGAGTACTCGCCGCCAACTACCGACCGCCGGTTTTTCGCGGCACGTGTCACTGGAACGTTTTACTTACACGTGGCAAATGGTTTTGAAGAGGAGGATATTGATGTTTTTATTTTTTTTCACAATTGCGGTCAAAAAAGTTCAATGATTATTTATAATATATATTTTTTTATATAGAATTTTGTAGGGTAATACAAAAAGTTTTGTTATTTGTAGTATTTATATAAAAAGAGTTATTCGAGAAAAATAAAAACTAACTAAAAAAGAATTATATATACATAGACATCAAAGAAATTAGAATACTCTAAAGGATATTGTAATGTGAATTTAACAAGATTAAGTTTTAAAACAAGCATCAATACTAGCAAAGTTTTTATCATAATTAATTCTAATAAAATTTAAATCTAAGTATTTTTCATTTACAAACTAGTTCACTCTTGTAAACACATAATGCTTTTTTTGCTACGTTTGATATTCTTTTATTAAGAAAATACTTAGTAAGTAGATAGTTTCTTGGGCCGGAATCGTAGTGCCCGAGTGCTTAACTTCTTGTCCAAGATAAATTAACTATTAAAGGTAAACCAAAGAAAATGACAGTCTTATTGCAACAAAAGATTGTTTAAACGAAAACTATACAATATTATTCCTTTACTATGTATTATTCTCTTTAAATAGGACTCCTAGTAATTTCAGCCTCCACAATGTTTGTAATTTTTTTTTATCTCGAAACAAACGTTCTATAGACTTCAAAAAATGATAGTTCAAAAGTGCTACATCAGGTGAATGTAGAAAATGTTGCAGAATAATTAAATATAGCTCGATTATTTTGTCCTGCGTAAACCTTTTAGTGTGAGTTTGCATCTTTATAGTGGACAATATACATCAGATGTAACAGTATTACTAGATTTTAGTAAATCATAGTGAATTATTCCTAAAACTAGGAGTTGGCCGAGGAATAGTATCTCCTGAAATTGCTGTAGATGTCCCACTTCTCATCTTCAGTAACAATCCCTCAAAAAAACGGGTTTCATATCTAGACAGAGGAGATAAATAAATGATTATTCGTTGATTTAAGGCCGTTAGAGAAAGCACACGCTTTATCCATAATCCTTCAATTTTTACTATGAACAATCAAGATATTGTAGCATTTTTTTTTTTATTAGGCGGATCAGTATTTACCAATGAGCTTTGAGTGTCGGCATTGATCTTAAGAGATCTCCTAATTTATGGATTCTCTTTTTTGGGGATGGTCTGGGTGGGTTCATTTGATTTTATTCCTTTATCAAATAAAAACAGCGGTCTTTTTAATCTCTGGATTTTCCATGTTTTACTATGGACCAAAATAAATAATGGCAGAATATAAAAAATAGTAACAGAACTTTAAGACGATAACAACCATAACGTGTTTCTCCAAATGCAAGCCGTTGTACAAATTCATATTAAAGTACGGATCGAAAAAAATGACAACTTTTCGCTTTACCCAATATCAAATAAATAATCATTATCTAGATATATCTAGAACTTTTTTAATAATTAAACAGCTAAAAACTGGTTTAGTTGTTATGCTGAAATTATTTTGATTTGCGGGGTTTGCATTAGAAATAAGTGTTCTAAACATGTATACGAGGGCATGTGAAAACTTATTAAAAGTAGCAACGTTGATATCTACGCCAGTTGTTTATAAAACTATTTCATAATTTATAATTGAAACGAAACTATCGCGTTGCACATTATCTCTAATACAAATTTTCACTGCAACTGGAAATTTCAATTTTCCCACTTGACATGTTTATCATTACAGTTTCGCAACTTGGTATTTAACTCGGCGAATTTAATCTGCGCCCATTAAAAACGGCAAACGAACATACATCTGGGGATGATACAGTCTCTGGTACAATAAAAATTAATAACATCATCGTCCTGGCACTGATACGGCATGGGTAAACACATTTTCGAGTCGACGATGGGACGATGATCGTTTACGGGCTCCGTAATCGCGATTTATGGTAAATGCCGCGGCTCCTGGCATTTTGCAAAGTAACGTTATTATATATAGGCATGAATAAATCATTAGCTAAACCGTATCTTTCGGATATTTGTCATAAAAATGTTCAATGGGGGTTAGAGATTTATATAATCGAATATTGGTCTATTGTGGAAAGTAATGGCCCGCGCGATAATATTAAAATATTTACTACTAGGCGCCCGAAATAAACTGATGAATATAAAAGTGGCCATAACTCGTGCCGTTTTATTAGGGCTAGACAGTTGTGTTTTATGGACATTAGGAAATCTCAAAGAAATGCAAAAATTAATAAATTCTTAGATACCTTTTTTAATGGCACATTTCAAAAAAATATGCTTTTAAATTTAAAATTAATTTAATGAATTTACTAACTATTATATATTTGGAGTAACGGGCTAAAATATCAACATGTGTTCTACATGTATTTGGTTAGAGATCATCTTTCAAAAAAAGTTTTGATTTTTTTTAGCTACTTTTTAAATGTAAGGCTTTTAATTAAATAAGAGTTATTTGCCTGCTGTAAGAGTTTTATTAAAAAACACCCCGTTGGCTTCTAATAAAAAAAAAATGCGGTTTATAAGGATATGTCCTATCTATTCGTCAGTGTCGGAGATGGTTTAAAAAGTTTAAACACCTGAAATTTATTTTAAAAAATAAGCCTACTCATGAGAGAAAAAGGAGGCCGTTAAAGTAGATGATGACATTTAAACGTACAGAGTCTAAACATACCAAAAAAAATTAATTGCATGAACATCTAAAAACACGGAAAAATCTATAAACAAGAAGTTTGGATACCAAATGATTTGATCTATGAGAACATGACCATGAGATGGCCGGTAGATATGTGTAAGAAGTGGCTCAAATTAGAAGAAGAATCATCGTTTCACAGAACTCTAGTGACTGGAGATGAGAAGTAGGTTATACACGTGAACCAAAAAACAAGGGCTTACAAAAGGGCAGACACCCAAACCACACCAAAGTAGGATCTCACGAACTGTAAGGACCTTTTGTCGGTGATTTGGAATTTTAAAGGGATCATCCATTACGAAGTGCTCGCATATAGTCTAACCATAACCGTTAAGATTCATTTAACTGATCTAACCCTATCAGATTCACATATATTTAGAACATAGAAAATAGAATTAGTTTTTTGCCCCTAATCCTGCTACATTTTATTCAAATAATATTAAAAATCTTTGAGATAGGCGGAAGATTGTTATAGAAATAAATGGAGATTATGTTGTAGACTATTGAATAAGAAATAAATGTTGTAATTTTTGTATATCAAGATAATTATTAATAAAAACAATAAATATTGCTATATTATAATAGAACACTATTCCAAATTCATCATTTTAACTATTTCTATCTATCGAGATTATATTCTAATATTCTAAAGTGGATGCACAAATCCAATACAAAGTCTTGAGATTTGTTCAAAACTTATACCGATTCTATGAATATCCTAAGCTTTGTAAATTTAGTTGTTTCAATTCTCAGTACACTTGTCTCTGATGTATCTTGACATTTGTAGCATTATATTATTAATATGATTATATTTTTTTTTGAGTCGTGAAGCGATTACATATTATTATATTTTTTTTTATAAATAAGATATTATTCCACTTTCCCTCATTTCTGAAGGATCGTGACCATGTGCATGATTCCCCTTATGGAGGACCATGGACATGGTTTTCCATGGGAATATATAGTGCAGTGGTTTCCCGTTGACTTTTGCACCACAGTAGTTTTTTATACTGAAGAGCGCTGCTGCCCGCTTTCCAGCTTATATTTTTGACAATTATTTTTTTTGTGAAATGAAGGTCGTCAGCCTTCATCCCACCCCTCTGTTGACTAGCGTCAATCAGAAGTATTCAGAATGGTCACCCATCTGAATACTATCTGCGCTTATTGGCAATTATTATAGATTGAATATGATTATGAGAATATGATTATTATAGGTTCAGAATTTTTTTTTGTATTTTATTTTGATCGTACTTATTTATTTCCTAACATTTGTAAGACCTTAATCATTCGTATTTTGAAAATATAAAAAAGGATAAAAACGACTTTTTTCAAACTACAAGAAAATAATGTTAGATACCAATGAAGACTATTTTAAAACAACATATTTAATTTCAAATAAAACATATTTTTTATTAAATAAATACTAGAGAAATGACGAGTAAGGTACACATTATTTATGCCAGTTGCAGAACGCGGTTAGAAAAATGATAAAGAAGATTATATTATTTTTTATGTTATAAATATTACTATTATTATAATAAATAAGCTAATTCAGATTAAAAAAATATTAAATTTAAAATGAATATGCAATTTACAGTCAATATACTGACAAATGATGCTGATGATGATAATGATACACATAAATACATTTTGCAGTATAACAACAAATAACTCATAGTATTTTTTATTATTTTAAGATAATATATGTAATATTTATTTAAATATTTTGAAGCAATATTATGTTTAAAATATTTAATTATGAAATATATATTGTATATTATTTATTCTATATGAAATCTGAAAAAAATATTCATGTTGCTATCGTAGCCGCTTTCAAAAAACTGTCGTATGAAAATGACAACCACAATTTTCCTTTTATTTTACAACGAAAATTTAAGATTTTATATAGAAAATATACATTATGCATAAAAAATTTACGGCAGTATATTATTAATACTACTGAAAACTTCATGAAAAGTGAATATCATATTGATAAATAAATCAATTTTCTCTACCCTAATTTAGTATTCAGCTTTATGATTTTATTTGATATTTAGTATAGACGAGCAATATCCATTATCGTTAGTATAATTGATACAATGCTTTGAAATTTATATATAATTCATATTAATCAAACGAGAGTTGGATTTGTGATAAGGATGACAAAGGTAAAGCACTGCATCCGCTTGGACCAGAATTCCGTTTGTGCTAAAGAGACTTTAATTGTATATTTAAGAGAATAGCTCCCACTGCTTCGAGCCATTGCATACGACTCTCTATATTTATGTAATCTCTTCGTATGTCGCTGGCCATGTGAAAAATGTAAAATGTTTTGGCGCAATCTATCTCGACGTTATGCGATAGTGCGTATTTCCCCTGGCGATGAGTAATGATAGGGCAATAAAACGAATTGTCAGGAAGCATTTTTTTTTCGTTCTGGAAATAATCGGCGATACTTTCGCGGCCTGAAAGGCGGCCCCCTGATTTTTGACGAGATACGCCCAAGTTACATATTTCATAGTGCGGCAAACGTCTAATGTAAAAAATGGAGATATGGACTGAGGGGCCTTTTTGCGTGCCCCTCACCCCGCAGCCCGCCCCTTGTTCTTGCGGACCCGAGTGACACTTATGAGGGTCTATTTGATGAGATTTTCCCGAAGCGGTCTCTTGCTTGCAGATCATATCACGCACAGAAAAAATATGATTTTATTCAACGTCTCTCTTCCATGGAGATGTGCCGGGGAAAAAATGGAGAGAGTCGTATTTCGGATTTATTTGCGTGTGCCTATGCGTGTGTGTGTATATATTCTTTTTCGTATCGCCGATACAATATTTGCTTTCCAATTTGTGACAGTGATTTTTTTTATTCTATCATCTTTTATGCGATGAAAAAAATCATAACGTTTTACAGATGATACATGTATTTGCATACAAATAAAATGTTGCTAAGATACACATTAAAACATATGTTAAGTGATTAAAATACATAAAGTAGCAATTACTGAATTAAATATCGCATAAAAACGATTCAACGTGATGGATTAGAATATAATATGTAAACAATTTTATAAAATAAGACAACCTACGAAGAAATAAAAATCCCTAATGGAGAAATCTTAAATCTTCAACTGTGCTATATATGGTTTCAATGCTTTAAAATTTGTGAAAGTGGATGAAAAGACAAACTAAAATCAGCGAGACCTCTTAACCGATGCATCATAGGGGTTTAAAAACAACCGCATCGTTTGAAGAGATTCTATTGATAATGGAAAATAGACCCCAAACATGAAGAATTCATCAATATCTTTTTTTTAAATAGATAATTCTAAGATAAAAATGACAAGCGCATTCGGCGATGTACCACCGCAGATTGAGGACTCGCCGGACGTGTCTATCGCACAGTTTCACTCGCACTCGGCACATCGCACTTAATGCGAGTGAGAAAACACATCGCGCTCGTGGCACACAGTTTTAAATAGTGTTGTTTTTATTTAAGGACAATGATAAGGATAATATTATATGGCATTGGAAAACATTGGAAAGCATTTTAGATGCGGAAAAGGATTTCTAAGAAGGATTGTTACTAGGGATGATAAGTAAGCCTTCTATAATAATGTGCTTGTGTCTGCCCTTGGGCCATCATTAACTGTAAAGGATTGTCCTTTATACTTGGTGGGATGTTATGAGAATAATTCACAAATAAAAAACATATATTGATACTCTCAGCTTGGTGAACTCTGACAGTGACGGCATTCTTGGCGGTTTAGTGCCAAGAGTATCTGCAGATGAGCACTCCTCCAATGATCTCGACGAAATGCCGGCTAAGGGCCCTAGTGATCAACCCACGAAGCTCTGTCGTGAATGCTGAGACGGGATCTGCAGCCAGAACGTCATCGATTAGAGTGGTTAGCTTTCCTGTTAATTGGTTATTCTATGGGGTTTGCCATGTGGGAAACGAGAGTATATATTCAGAGTCGTCATAGCGACATCCGAGTGTAGCGCAACAAGATGGCGACTACATCTTACGAGGGATCTAAATGCGGAAACATCTGACGTTTCAATCGAGAAAGAAAGAGGGATTAGCCACCTGCGGGATGCCTTGGCAGTGGCGCTGATGATCATTACGTTGAAGAGGATGACGCCATTTATTTCCGCTAGGGGCACCATATATCACTCTCTATTATGATACATATTCCAATTAAAGTCCCGGAAGTTAACTCGGACTATGTGTAATGACCGCCACAGAGTTATATTATACCCATTTAGTGAAATTAAAAAATCTTTAATAAAACTAAAAATCAATTAAATAAAACAACCAACAATTTATTCTCTAGCATAATAATGAAGAACCACACGCAGCAAGGATTACGCAGGACAAAATAAGAGAGCTAGATTTAGAAGTCAGGAACATTTACTACATTCAACCGAAGTCGCAATTTTGGACAATCACCTTTTTAAGTCGACGGAAAATTCTTTTAGTTATAAAAAAAGTTATAAATATTAAACTAGTCCGAATTAACTAGGAGTCGTATTTTAATAAAATAAAACCGCCAGAATTTACGAAAAAGGTATTAAAAAATCGCTTATTATGTGGAGCTTGCTTATATTATCCTTTATTATTGTACATTTTTTGTTTAAATATTTTTTTGTCGCAATAAAGAAAAAATACTTCTTTACGCTTGACCTAATATTTCATGGATTGAAAAATTAAATTTTATTTTTTATATAATAATGTCTAAAGAATACGATGATAGGCTTTAAAAGTAGATGAAGATAAATTGATGTCAGATTAAATATATTCATTGTGGCAAAGGGGTGGACCGGTCTTTAAAATTCAAACGATATAATTACCAGAATTTCAAACTTTATAATTTTTATTATGGTCTAAAAAAATATTTCTGCTCTCGTTAAAAAAAAAATTGCGTTATTATGCGAGGCTGATATACATATTTGCTTACATAATTAAAAAACGTTTCATCATTTTAAATTCCATTCAGTCCAAAGCATTTAAAAGAAAGGCATTGTTCGAGCGCATGAGATACGAGTCCCCCAACGGGAATTAACATACATTTTATATTAAAATTATGTTAATAAAATCATCGTGAATTATGCCACATTTTACGCATAAACTTCCAGGCGCACGCAAAAAAATATGATTAATGTTTGCGTAATTGTATGAAATTTTAAAATTATTTCGACAGCCGTTTGCCATTTTTGCAACGCCGTACTATAATTACATTGCCAGAATGGAAAACAATAATTACTATTTAATAGATTTATAAATAAATTATATCTTCGGTCTCTTAGGCGCTTAAATGGAAAATATTATCATAAATAAATATAAAGCCACTCAACTGATTAGATCTAATGTAGCAAGTAGTCGTATATAAATCATTTTTATATAAACAAAATTAATTTAAAAAAATAAATAAAACACTTAATTTACAAGATAAAAATTCAACGTTTCAGGGACGTTATAATAGTCACTTTTCAGAATCTGAAATATCAATCCACGCATTTTTATTTATTTTTATTTTATTAAGATTGATCGTTTAATGCATTAAGAGGTATTAGAACTTAGAAGTTTTTTCTTATCCTATCCTGTACATTAAAATGTCTTTAAATTTAAGCACATAGAAGTTACGTAGTTATCTTAAGGCAAGACAATGCTAAGCATTGGGGCACTTTGTGTTTGCGATATGGATTGATTATTTTTTCCGGGATAAACTAAAAAAATAAAGGAAACTATACAAATAAACAAAAAAAATCTAGTCCAAATAGTAGATATTTTTCTTAATTTTTTAAAAAAAATAATTAAATGTCTCTCGCTGCGTAACTCTTTTTTAGGCATATGGGCGGCTCAAAAACAATCGCATCGTCCGAAAGGCTATCTCAGATACCCCAAGCTATTGAATTCTTCATTAATTTCTTGACATTTGTTCTTAAAATGGATTATTCCACTATTAAAAATAATTATTAACGAATTGCTTCATAATTTGGTCAATATTTTGGATTTTTAACTAATCAATATAACGCGTAAATAACAACGCCCTGGGTGATGTATTGCCATAGACTGAGCTCTCACGGCATGTATCACTCGCACTCGGTATATCGTACCGGACGCGAGTGAGAAGAAACATCGCGCGCGTTGCAACAGCAGCGAATATTTTCGTTTTTTTATGTGAAATTGTAGACAATAAAGAACAATGATTATTAATAATATTTATTCTTTAGGCTTTTTAAGACAAATACAAAAAAATGTAACAAGTGGGATATATGTTGAAAGAGTTATTCGAGGAAAAATTGGGGTACCCAATATCCTCCATTATCATGGCTAGACTAAACAAGATTGTCTTGAAGTAAATAATTTAAGATGAAGCTATGTAGTCAGCTGCACAGCTTTATCTTTGAGGCAAGGTAGTCTAGTTTACTTTTGATAATAAAAAAAATACTCTGGATTACAAAAGTTTTTGTTTTTTGTTAATTCGTTAAGCAATTATATATATATTGGCAGAGGAGGGCAGGGCCATATTTATTTTAGGACCTAACATTTCTAACTAGGGCATTGACACAGTCTATGGTCAATGAAAAACCCCCTTCGGGAGTTGATAACAAAGTTAGACATTTATTAATTTTACCACAAGGTCATATGGTGATCAAATTAAATATAGTTCTACAGCATTCACATTATGCGCTATAAAATAATTTAAAACCGAGTATAATGCCTGGATCGTCACAGACGATGGTGGCTAAATATATGCTCTCATGCTTACGAAACATCTGCAACTGGATAAGATGTCGAGTCAAGTGGCTATTTCGTTTCTCCGAGGATAGAGAGCAGTTTACTTTAAAGATGAAAAATCCAAGGATATTTACGACCGAATGCGGAGATCCCACGAGTAGAAAAATAAATTGATTCTAAATTCGTCGAAAAGGTTTCACCATATTAATAAATTACTCAACGAGCACAATGATCCCAAATCGGATTTATAAATCCGATTTAAGATTATTATCCGTGTTGGCTAATTTCCTCGAATACACTTGTCACGGCCTCCCCTTCATCCCGGTTAGCGCTCTCGTTGTCGCGGCACACAAAGAACAACAATTACCGGGGAAGAGCCCCGGCGCCCATTGAAACAGACAGTCGTCGGCCCATTGTCGGGCCGTGGCCCATTGTTGGCCCATTTTCTTGCCAGGGCCAATTTCCAGCCCGGTTGAATTTTCAGCCCTTAGATATTGAAGGGCTCGAAAATTCAACAGAAATGTTTCGCAGCGACATCTGTAACCAACCGAGACCGCTGGGCCTTTGTTAGTTACATTAATTCGACAATGGTTGTTCCTCATATGCAAATCGGACTCATTTGCATAATAAAAAGGGAAAAAGGCGACCCTCTCTCCGAAATCAATCTTAAAATGCGTATAATATTACAGTTTGCAAAAACATCGGGATTTAAAATCCAGTTGTCTGCTTCCAATTTATGCTTAAAGCGTTTATTTTTCGAAACTCGACGTCACATTACGTTATAGATTTGTCACCTCAGCTGCCGTAGCTTAAAAAAAGCGACAACCATTGTATGATATAATAGAAACGTATTTATTGAGAGATTTAGCAGAGGGCCTGCGTCGAGTGCGAGACCGTATACGGGTTGCGGTAAACATACACAAAAGTCATTTTCGATGTATTTCGCAGAGATCCGAAATGAGATTGGAACCGTCTCTTTGGCTTTTGGCAATCAATCATTCCTTATAAATAAAAGGAAACGTCTTTCTCTCTCTCTATCCCTCCTCTCTTTTATATTTCGGCTCTGACAGAAGATGTATTTCGCGAAAGACTGTGACAGTTATTGGATTCATACTCTTCACATACATAAGGCGTTTAACGGCCTTCGATATTTTACTAGCGGAGCTCCGAATCGTTAGGTAAATATATAAAGGCGATATGAATTTCTGAGAAAGTGCCGCCGTCGACAATATTTATTGTGGTGATGTAGAATTGTGTGTGCTGGCGAAATGTAAAATAGTTCTGTTGTACATTTTCATATTTACGTGGAAATATTACTATTTCTTGCAATTTCCTCTTCCTAATAATTCATAAAGAGGAAGTGCAATATTCTCCTGCATTTATTTTTAACGCAGTAATTATATTAATCCAAGAAGTCAATTTTGCTATATACGACGAAGAACAATTTACGAAGCAACTTTAGAAAGCAATTTTGCTAGCGACTAATTTCAGAATACCATCAACTTTGTTATAAAACCATATTTTCTTATCATATAAAAAGTTAAAAACAAATTTAAGCACAGCATTTAGTAACTGCATAACAAGAAACTCAATATCGATCGTAATACAATATAATTAAATTAATTATTGAATCAAAATAAAAAATCAACATAAGTAACAGTGTCCTTTCTTTAAAATTAAAAAAACTAAATGCTACACGCTTCTCAGATTTAGGGCTCAACGCATCCTAAACTTTAAAATAAAATTCAGATGGAAATAAATATCACAATACGGATAATTACAAACTCGGCATGGTTTATTTAATACAATAAAAATCCACCTTCTGAAAAACCTTGCCTTAAAAAATATGCCACTCCTATAATAAATACTCCCAATCCTTTCATATAATTCCCTTAACTAAAATAGTTTTACCACCCACTAAAAAAAATTATGCCCCTTGTTTTTCTGTTTAAAACAATTATCTTTAATTTTTAGCATCAAACAGTTAAAAAAATCATCAATATCTTTTCCTAAACCTCAACTTTTAGCTTGCTTCACTCCTTTTCTTCTCTATCTATAAAATATAAAAGCTACTAACGGCTTCTTCTGTTTCTGGTTCATAGATAGCTTTCTGTATTTTTTATATATCCTCTTCTTTTTCACTGTTTGATTTTATTTGTATATAAAAATTTATCTCTACATTAATTTTTCCATATATTAATATCGGTTGTTTTCGTTTCTTCGAAATATATGAGATAATATCCTTTGTTTGGGCTTGAAGTGTACACCAGTGATTCCCAAAGTGTGATTGCGGTGTCGTCATAAGGGCGCCGCGAAATATTCAATTAAACAATTCGGCAAATTTGTTAAAATTCCCAATTCTCAAAATTTTTTTGTGCTCGCTTTTCTCAAGAAGGTAAACAATTTTGAAAAAAATCGGATGTTTTAGGGGAGCCGTAAACCGAAAAAGAATGGGAACCTCTGGTGTACACAATACTAGTCCTCAATTTAGCCAAATAAAGTCCCCAATAAAAATGTTGCCTATTTATAGAGTTTTATTTTTTCTGATTTTTATTAATAAATATTTAAAATAAAAACATTGTTTTCACTAGGTCTTTAAATATTACAAAATTATAGGCACAGTCCATTTCATCTACTTAGGATATCTCAGTTCCACAAATTTTGTCTCAAATAATCAATTGAGATATTACAATTGATCCCATAATTTTGAAGATAACGCAAAAAATTATAATTAAATATTTAACAATTCCTTGTAACAATGTTTTTTGGCCCAAATAACCGGCTGTCCTGATAAACCGTTGTCCCAGTAAGGCGGAATTGATTATATATAGAGATACGTGATTATCGCATTTTGCGATAAATGCGACATAGAAGCGATAGAAAGCGATAAATGAGATATAATTGCGAAATTTTTCATATATCGATTTTCTTGAAGAATTACTAAAGAGAATCCTCCCAGACTCTATGGTCAACTCTTGTCTATTATCTATGATGCCACATGCTTAGGTTGGTACTTGTTTGTAATATAAAAGTGTAGCAAAGGAAGAATTATATAGAGTTGTATGGGTACTGATACAAATACATTAAAATTCAATGTAAATTTATTGTGAGATACGATAAATTTATTAATTTAATTGATAAATTAGAAGGATCTTCGTACCCACTGTTGTTAGGATGAAATTATGGGAATAAAATTCTCTCAGTTTATAACATAGGTGGCATTTTGCCTATGGAAGCAGAAGCTACTTATTGGAAGCAGACGAACACCAAACTAGAATTAATAATAGATATTCTTAAGTCGGTTTCCCGTAAAAGTTTATTATTAAAACTCGAATTACATTTTAAATATACATGAAGGCAGATGTGTTTGTAGAAACTTAAATCGTGTTCAACCGTATGTAGCTGAGTAGATGTAATTTCCAAATTGATGAAACGATATCGGTAATAAGAAACTTACCTTTGTTTACAACATTAACAACCACTTAATGTTTAGAGTGATAAAAATTCACATTTTTTTAATAATTTATCATGTAATAATAAAAGTGGGGCAAAAGTTGATACTCTTCAACTTTTACTTGCAACAAAGGTGAAACCCGAAGAATTCGGCAATGCTGCCCTTAAATCAATTTGGTGTCCTGCAAATAGTGTTGACGCAGAATGGTTTTTTAGTACAATTTAATTTTTAACGATCGACGTACTAGATTAAAACAATCATCAATAGAAACATGCTCGATGATAAACTTCGATAAAAACAATAAATTTTAATCATTTTTTAATTTTTAATCGGTGTATTCTTGTATTTCTATTTAATTTTAAATGTTTTTATATCAACATATTGTATATCGTTTAAAAAAATATGTATAAATTAGACTTTTTAACTTTAAATTTGTAATTAAGAAATAAACGCGAAATAGATGCTAAAATTTTCATTTTAAACGCTATTTTTTTTTAAAAATAGATGCTAAAATACGTGTCTCTAATTATATACTATATGTAATATAGCAATTGAATTATGTTAGGTTGTTTCTAGAATTTTAACACACCGAATTTATAAGGTTATCTATCAAAAACGTATTTTATATATCAATTTTGATAACAGATTTAAAAGATTTCTTTGATATTGGATTTTTAAATATAAATTAATTCGAAATATAATTTGCAATGATTATTTAAAGATAAAGATATTATTTTTTAATTTTAACAGATATATTAATAAGTCGAGAAAGGACAACTTATCACTATGTAATAAATATTATAAGTATTTTTCCAAGTCTGCGACTATGTAAGTTCATTTGAATAAATACACCTGAAGAAACCACCGTCGTGGACCACTAACTTTACTGATTGGCTTTATTTCGGTAAAAATAGCGTAAAACTTTGCAGACTTACTGTCTGCATAATACCCTGAACAGAATAGTTACAATCCTTAGCATTGACAACGTGACTTTAAAATCAGACTCAGCGGACAAATATATTGATTTAAATATAAATATAATATTAAAAACGCTTTTCGTTGCAAAACATTTCGGTGAATTTTCAGCAAAATAGCCGAGTATCCAAAATGTGACAAACACCTTTTTTGCCGGATACGACCTAATTAGCTTTAAAATTGAATAACAATGTCGTCGGGAGAGCCGACCGGGAGCCGGAGGGTCCCCCTGCCCAAATGGCACGCGGGTCCCGGGACCAAAATCCGATATTAAATAGGTAGAATCGGAGTTTGCGGCGGGGGGGCCCCCGTGTAAATTCTTGGGTTTTCTAACGCTGTCGGCTAATAGGGCAGCGGGCCTGGTTTATGTGTCGGGGAGCCCCCCCTGAGATAATCATTATGGCGCTGGCCAGCCCAGCTTTATTAGAATGACAATGCGCCACTTGGACCTTGGCTAAACAATATCCGCAAAGTGTCATAGTAATTTACAAAATCGGACGTAATGTCCGGGCCGTGGTTTCTGGGTCCGGCCCACGGCCACTCTGATACACTTCAATTTTATCGGCGGCCGTTATTTGAGACACATTTAAAGGTTTGAATCTTACTAATAAGACCCCGAAGACATACGATTGTATAAATATATAAAAACTCGTGCCAAAAATACTTTTCATCTTATTAAAGAGACGGTTTCTACGGCTGAATATAAACGAAATTATTGAGATAAATTTGTCTTTTATTTTTACATTAAAAGTACGTTCGCGGATATATAAATAAAGTTAAGTATTAACCCAGGTTCCTATGGAATTTAATTAAAAAAAATATCGTCATCGAGATTCGCTCTCTAAAAATAAACGCACCTGTTCATGTAATGTTACCGGAAAATCGCTATTAATTGATTGAAAAAAAATATTGTTTTCATGAAAAATACTTTTATAGTAGACAATTAAATTTTTACGAGGCTCAATATTTTTATACAAAAAGGAATTGGCAATTAATATGACTACGGTATTGTATTTTTTAGAATACTATATCTTACTCTTTCTTTTCATCTTCATTAAATATATTTACCGTCGTTTTCTGATTCATAATTTAATTATTTTATAAGTGTTATGACTATTTTATAGCTATATGCATATTATTTCGATAATGCTAGTTGTCTCATTACCTCAATGTTTTATAAAAAATATTAATAATAATAGTTTCACTCGTTGGAATTAATAATTTAATGCTATCTATCCTGCGTTGAATAAATAATGAGAAAACATAATAATATAAATTTCAATCCTACTGAAATAATATTAAAATTAACCAGTGTCGTGGTTTGACACTGGGGTGGAAATTAGTGTGAGAGACTCCTTATAAAGATTTTGAAGATGCAAGGGGATTCCTTGCATCTTTTGAATCTTTAAATGGGGGAATGGCGACTTTGAATCTTTCTGTTATGCCATCCAGCCATCGTAATCAAATAAATTAATTAATTAAAATGTTAAAAATATGCGAGGTTTAAATTACCGGCGAAAATTAAATAAGGAAATACGTTTCCCCAGATGAAGTCAATTACGCGATTATTTAGATGTTTTTCCGCAATTTGCGTTTAATTTTTCCAATCCCGTTTTATCTTAGTAAATTTAGTACCCGCTTTTACACTTTTATTTCCCGCATTTTACGTTTGAAAAATGTATAATTCAAATCGATTAAAAACATATTTAATTGAATGCGGACGACTAAACTGTTTGAAATGAATATTTTATAAATGATAACTTTAAAGCTTAGATCCTTTGATGAGAGATAAGAAAAGAAAACAAATCTTATCACCTAGATAAGCCCTGCTTATCCAAAAAATTTAACCCTGAAAAATATATAATAAGCATACATTTGGTCACATAATGCGATTGATGACTGGGAAAAAAAAAATCTACCGAAATTTTACAAAATTACATGGACGTTGACATTACCGTGATGACATCTGAAGTTATTGATATTGATGATATAGTGGACAGTCACTTTCATGTAAAACTTATATGACGAAGAATTATCCGGTGAAGAAGAGGTAAACATAATCCATCTAATTACATCAAAGGAAGATGCTATGAGACATATTGAGGGACTTAATAGCTACTTTACTAGCATTAAACATGTAAAAGACTAAACTTTCTTGTCGATTTATTAGACCGAAAGAGCTGTAAACCAGCCAAAAATTTGTACCAAACCGATTTGCATGATTATCTAAACAAAAAAAAACTCTAACAGAATCTACGTTTTCCTTCTAATTACGGTTTTTTTATCGGTTCCTTCAAAAGCGTAAGACGGCGTTTCACTATATTTAGTATTCATGTAAAAATGTAACAATATATTGCTAATACTCATAGAGATTTCAATCAAAAAAATGTAAATGATGTAAATGATTACTCTAAATATTCAAAGTTTTGAGAAAAACCCTTCCGCCCTTTTTCAGTTGGTTTTTAATATTTTAATTTATCTGCTTTATCAATATTTTCAGTTTTTATCGAATTTATGTTTTTAATAAATTCTATCAAATAAAATAAATAGTACATGATGCCTTTTTCTATCTTCTTAATATTAAGCAATAATTTATTAAAGTAAACGCGAATAATCCCATAGCCATCTATCATTTTTTAAATTCATAGTTTACTAAACTATCATTAATCAATTTTATAAAAATCTTTATAAGAATCGAGAAGAAAATATAAGCCGGCGGGGCATTTGCAAGTCTGCCCCAACAGAGCTTTATGCAGGAAATGAAAAGCGACCTTCAGCAAACAACAACACTCATTTGCGTCAAATCTAGCAAACAGAGGACCGGGGCGGACACAAGAATGTCCAAACACATATTAATACGACTCTGTTCGCATATTTCAGCCAATTGTAATTTTTCTATTCGGTGAAATCTGTGTAGGGCAGTGCCTAAGTTGCCCCTAAGGACGAGTCTCTCATGACGACAGCATATCCATCTTATTCGTCAGACATGCGCTTTTAGATTATCATCACACAGCATTCAACTAGAAATAAAACTTTTGCTTCCGTAGCGGACTTAAAAATATTTGGATATTTTAAAGATTGGTACTACATTAGCTGATGTGTATATTTTATAATTATCTTTAATGTAAATAATGATTTATTTTAGCATGATAAAATTACATGTATCTTTGATAAAGTATTATATTAATATTTGTACAAGATTAAATGAATGTGATAAAAATGAAAGCAAATATTTGTAAAGAATATTTGCTGAAATGCAAATGTGTTGTCAATTGGATTCATTATGAATAATTTATATACAATATTTCTTCATTTCAATAGAAATTATATCAATAAGCAAACATTTACGGTACATTAGTGTCAGCATCATCATTAAGTCAACATAATTTTACTTTCTACTGCTGACATAAATAAACATTGCTTGGTTACTAATGAGACAAATCGCAATTATTAACCGTCAACTACTGAATTCATTGAACATATATTTTTCGCAAATATTCCATCGTTAACTGCATAACCGCAAAATACATAAATAAAGGGACTATTCAGGAGCCACATATTGAATGTCCCCCACGTCTATGGGACTCCGACTATTCCCCATTGTCATAAATTCGCAGCTAATATGAAGACGTTTTACTATGAGTAAGTCGAGCCCATATATAAGCAGCGAAAGAAACCGAACGGGCAAAAAGTGCCGAGTGGCGCCGAACGTGTTTTTACCGGATATCCCCCCTCTCCTCACACCTCTGCCCGCACCAGCCATGTGAAAAATCACAGTCGTTCCGTTGATAACACGGCATGACGACGTTAAATAATGACGACCAATATCTTAGTTATAGGTGTCAGTGGTCGCCAAGTCGCGGTACATCTCCGAATACCGGCCCAAATATTAGAAAAAAAGATAATAATACTCACCAATAAATAATGCCACAATAAATAAGATATAGGCAATATAGCAAAAATCATTTATCATAAAATTAACCGTAGTTTTCGCATATTCTGAATAAAACATTAATGTTATAATTAAACGCGCCTCCTGGCTGGGGTTAAATATTAAATTCAAGGATGAATATGTGCCACGAGGGGACTTTTCGAAACAATCTCTAATATTAATTTTACGACAGTTTCAAACTATACAAATCATCGTATGTTGTCGCAGATTAATTAATTTTCTCTATCGTATTTCGTGTATATTTTTTTATGCGTCGTTTGTTGTGAATGCAAGAAAGAAAGCATTTCGTCAACGTCAATATATTTCCGTGACAACATAGTTGCTGTAACTTGCTCCTTTGTGATACAAATCTCGCAGAAAGAAAAATATGCATCCTGGAAACATCGTGGAGAGGGGTGGGGGGGTTAGCGCGAGAAAGGAGTGAGGAAATCTCCGGAAAAACTTTCTCCGCCACAAAAAATAGCGGAAGCGATGAAAATTCTTTGTTTGGATTTCGGAAAATTCTACCCGGTTGAATGGGCATCAAAGGCAACACTGCGATGAAAGAAGCAACAATTCCACACTAAAGACCCCGGCGAGATATTCTTTTGATATTTTTACTCGCGGATAAAGGAGCCGAAAAATAGGGGGACCATCTACATTTGTAATACATTTGGCTTATCAATTCCGGATAAAAAATACATCGTTAAATCGTGTATCGAGAAATAAATAAGTCGAGTCAAGGGGCATGACTTTCGTCAGTTTTAATCCTCTGAGGATACGAAAACCATGCTAAAAGACAGCGAGATTATATATAGATATTTTTTTTCTCATGTGTATTATATCTATATAATGGAAAGGGCTAAATTCTTTAGCCATGAATAAAACTCGGCGCTCTCCTCGGACACAGAGGGCGATGTGAGAAAAAATAAAATTGAATGATGATACAATAAGTCGTCCCGCGGACGTATCCGTCTGATACACTCGAAGAATGGATAGAATAATAAAAAAAGAGAGAGCAAAATGGAAGAACGGCGTTTGCTCTCGTGTACAGCGACACTGCAGTGGTCACAAATCAACAGAGGGAAGCAATAAACCGAGGCAATAGAACATTCAGTGTTTGCTCTTTGAACCAACATAACGGTGGATTATGACTTTAACACAATCGGAAAATAATAAAAATGGGCGGACGAGGGTTAAAAATGGGGCCGCGCGATATACGACCAGAGACATTAGCGTTGTGAGTAATTATTTCCACGTAGGGAAAGGCGCAAGGGCCGCAGGAACGGGAGGGGCGAATTTAATTCGAAGGCGCACGCGATACTGACCATTAGGCACTTGTGGAAATATTTACATGTACCGGCCGAATTAAACTGTGCAATGAATAAAAACAATCGGCTTTTTTAGGGGTTAAAGACCTCGGGGAGATTTTCATCGCCTGATTTTGAAAGTGGTATAAAATAAAAATATCCATAAAAAATACTCATATAAAGGCTGTCCGAAAAAAAAAATATACCGTTTTAATGATTCAGTTTTTACATGCATAAAATATATATTTAAGTTTCGCTAGAATCTTTTCTTCCTGTTCAAAATTAATAACGGTGGGCTATTTATTGTACCAGAGACTTCAACAAAAAAAATATTTGGTGTTGTGACGCATTCTTGCATCAATTGCGGCTTTTTATTCTTCCAGCGTCATTGGTTTTCTGGCGGAGACTTTATCTTTATGTTATCCCCACAAGAACAAGTCCAGTTCCATGAGATCTGGGAAACGGCAGGGATTATATTATTATATTATTATATCTATGGAACCTCTTCATTCAAATCATCTGCTTGGAAGATTCTCATCAAGATATGATCTTATATCACGATGATAGTTTGGAGATGCTCCGTCCTGTTGAAAATAAAATCGTCATCTTCTTCAAAGCCATTTCGAATGCGTAGTAAAACAGATTCTTGCAATAAATTCAAGTAAATGCCACCAAATTTTCCTGAGACATCCTGTACAATAGAAACCCCTCGAAAATGTCGTGTTTTGCAAAGTCGTTTTTGACCATTAATTATGATTCAATCTTTCGTTCTACAACACATCTTTTGTGTGTTATTCCGCAGTTGACATTTAGAGAATGTTATTTTAAAGAAAACTATTTTTTTAGGTATAAAATAGTTAATTTTGTACGTATACTGTGAAAAAAAAAATATTTTGAGATGTTTTTAATATCCAGCAATGCCTAAGGTTATTGAAAAAGAGACACTGCGCTTATAAAAACATAGAAAGGGGGTAGGTAGCAACACTTACTCTTCTATTGGATTTAACTAAAAAAAATGCTTCTGAGTGTAATAAGGGATGTAAAGGCATAATTATCCACGGGGTAATACAATTACGAGCAATGTATCTCGGAAATTAAAATTCAGCAATGAGCTTAAAATAATCTGACTTTTAATATATAGGGAAGATAATTTTCCTCCAGTCCTCTTTAGTCCAGGACCGGTAAGTTTTGCTCATTGGGGTGTTTTGAGGTGCATTTGTTTCAGGAGAAGTAGATTTTTCGCCGGTGATCTTATCATAAAACCATCTTCTCATAGCCTTCTCCATACCGTTTCGACACTGATTTCAAATCCTCCACCTCCAAAAAACTCTGTTCTGCAAATCCACTGCAGTTTTAAATCGGTTGCTTGAGCAGAACCTTTTTAAAAGACGATCTTGTGAAGCGGTTGTTTCCCGCTTTGGTCATTTGGTTAATTTAAAAATGTTCTTTATTTAAGAGATTTGCTTTCACTATACCTTATGAAATGTTTACAATTACAATTAATTATGACACACAATGAAATAGTAGATATTTTTTAATTAAATTTTATTTATCTGTATTTCTTAATCCCAATAACTGAATTTTGATCCTCTTCTAATTTAAACTGGTTTTCAATACCCGGTTTTCAGAATTATCCAACCAGTTCTCTCTTTTATAAATGTTTAAATTATATTAAACTAACGACAGAATTTTATAACTAAATAGATTAACCTAGCCGTGCCGATGTGGCTTATTGGGAATAAATCATTTAATGTGAATCCTACATGTCACAAACTTTTTTAATTTATCTAAAAAAGTCCAAAGAATCAATATTTTAAATAATCATTGATCGTTATTGTCCACAATTGCGAAAAAAAAAAAAAACAACAATATTCGCTTCTGTCGCCTCAAGCGCGATGTTTTTTGTCGCTCGCATCCGGTACTAATGTTGACACATGCCGCGAGAACTCGGCGGTTGCAAACCAGCGGCGTGTCCTCAGTCTGTGGACATCACCGAGTTGTGAGTGTCATTTACGCGTCATATTGTTTAGTTGTTTAGTTGAAAAATCCAAAATATCAAAAAAACATATTATGAATAACTATTTTTATTCTAAGAATAATCATTTTTTTTATAAAATGTCCAGATATTGATAAAAAAAAACCATCACAACCTTCGGACGACGCGGTTCTTTTAACGGACCAATCAGCCAAACTATATTTAAAAAAATATGAATACTGTTAAAACGTATAAAAACTTCATACATTAAATCAACCCCAAGAAAATGGTTTTTTTATATTTGTTCCACGCAATTCACAGTTTTATTTTCTAATGCTGAAATTTATTAATTACTTTCGAACATTAAACACAAAATAAAATTCCGTTATTTAAATTCTACATCCAATCCACTAATGAGGAAATGTTTAAATATAGAAAATTAAGATGAAAGAGAAAAAGGTTCATGCCTTAACGCTTTGTATTCAAAAAAGTCAAGGTCATGACTATGGTGATTATAAATATTAATAACAGGCAGTATTTATTATTATTTTATTACCATCTGAGAGACATCTATAGAATCATGGTATTATTCGTGCATTATGTGAAAAGTGATAAATTTCTTATATTGGTTTTACATGCATTAATATTTATCAAGCATATAAGATTCTATCTTACTGAGAACCCAACGTTTATAAAATATATATATATATTAAAATACTACTTGTATTAACTTTATTAATACAGATTTTAATACCGAATTTCCAGTTTATTTCAGATTTTATCTCCTATAAATAATTATAATTACAAAAAAATTAATAAACACATTTATATATCGTAGAAATTGAATAAATCATATCACGTCTTACATGATATTTTTAATAAAATCAAATTTACAAATTGTTCAGATGTAATCGATTACTTCAGCATATGATTTATTTTTCATTAAAAATCATTGGTTATTCTTTCATGCTTTATTTTATATCGTATTCTATATTTTATTCAAAATATTAGTCATATCATAAGCGTTATCGATTCCCCATCGAGCACCTATACAGAAGATGCGAGCTTCACTACTCGAGTTCTCCTGCAGCGCTAATTCGGTGCCGGTTTCCAGTTCCGTTCGATTCCATCTCGTCCCGGAATGGCGGCACGTTTTTCCGTATCAATTTCAATTTATCTGCAAGGATACGGCCGACGTATCCTTATTTATTTTATTTGTGATGTAGCGTGTACATGCTCCTCGCCCGGGATGAAATGTGACAGAAGCAACGTGCGATGACACATCCCCTGTCCCCGGCTGCTTTATATGCAAAGAAACTCGCGGGCGCAGAATTGGTTTCGCATACACCACACTGGGAAATGGCTGCTTTATTATTCAGTTTTAATATACAAATTTAGAAAGTGGTAGGCGGCGAAAGAGGAGGAGGAGGAGGGCTGGCACGATGCATTCGCCGTGCGAAAATTCCGCGAAACTTTGATGCAACAAACAATTTGAAGGAGAATAAAATGTAAGGTAGTGGTACAGTTGTAGTGCTGGAAAGTTTTGCGATTTGAGTCATATAAGCCATAACGTTTTACTAGTATAATTTTCAGAAAGGTTGTAAAATTATCACATCTAGGATAGACTGATGCAACGGTGGATGCAAGTTTTATATATAATTTTTTATATGTAAACGAAGTGGGCAAACTTTTCAAACTATCATATTTCCACGTATCATAAAAATAATTATTTGAACAACAAATTGCATTAGCATGTTTATGTAATTTACCTAACAGCAATATAATGATACTAATTTTACAATTATAGCTAGATCATATTTAACCTTTCCATTAAAAAGTAAGTATGCTAATACAATCTAAATATCATTAAAAAGTATTAATAGAAAATAATTTATGAAATTAAACACGTATCTTTATTTTTTATTAAAAAATAGGAGTAATTACGTTTATGCATTTTTTAAATATAATTCTATTAATTGCGTTTTTACAATTATAGTACACTCCTGATTATCTGGACTAATAGTAAAGAGGGTAACGAAAAACGAGAGATTGTTAACTATTATAATTGCATAAGTTAATCGATATAATCCACGATATAGTAACGATACCGTGACAAATTACATTCCCATATGCCAAGGATGAATTCTTGAGCCGCTGAGAGTCGAAGAGTACAGTTTCGAGACCGTCCAGAAATTCACTTATTACCTAAAATAATAAAACCATGCTGGAAATCCTTGCTACTTTTGATTTGAACAACATCTACGGTCGAGATTCCTCTCAAAGAAGCATCGGGCCCATCCTAACATACGATGAGCGACAACTGGATATCCTGGAGAGGAGACATCTGAGACGAATATTTGGAGCCGTATTCGACGGCGGGGAATGGCATATCCGAAGCTTACGAGGAGCTGTATTAACTATACAAGGATATACCAGTCAGAATGGCCAGACATCGGTATGCCGATCACGTGTGAAGGATGCGGAACAGCCAGCTGCTGAAAAGTCACAAGAAAGCTTGGTAAACAAGCTTTCTTGTGCCCAGAGGAAAAGGAAGACCAAGCCTGAGGTGGTTGGATTGTGTGTACAGAGGGACACTGCATCATTAAAACTTACCGGAAGATGGAGCGACATGGCGGCGGACAGGATTAAATAGAGAGTTGGATGAGGCCATTGCTCTACAATAAGACTTTTGCGCCTATGGTGATTATAAAATTTTGCCATCAGCTCATATATTTTTGATATTTTACTTGTTTTACGTTCGTTAGAATAAAATAAATATCTACCTGTGATAATTTTTATTAAAAAATGTGTTACGGATTTTCTTATGGTTGAGTTTCATCTTGTATCGCATTTAATCAAGTCGACATTTTCGTTACAAAGGGTTTCAAAAAGGCCAGTATGATAACGTGAGCTCATTAGAGAAATAATCACTTGATTAAAGCTTTAGCCCGTCATTTGTTTTTAATTTCCAAAACTCATTTAGTTTTAAAGTACTTTTTAAGTAATATTTAAAAATACTTAAAAATATTTAAAAATACTGCCTGAAATAACTCTTCTGGAGATCATCTGAAAATCATCTGTGGAAAATTTATAGTGGGACAGAACCCTATTCTATGAGGTTTTTCAATGCAGTTTGGTATATGATTGCATTTAAAACCATACAAATGCATATTATTGCGATTATTAATTAAGTTAACTCTTTCGGATCTAATTTTTCCACTTCTGTCTGTTGTCTAGGACACTAGGGATGCAGAAATTTTATTTTTTTCAGATTACCTTTAAAAACATAATAACAATAACAACAAAATTTAAAATCTGACTAACTAATACATCACGAAGAATTTGCCATATAACATAATTTTCGTGCTTTATATGGCTATACTGATAGTACCAACTAAACAAATAAGATGTGCACTATGCCATGCAAAAGTAACCAATGAAAATAATACTTAAAATATGTAATATTTCAATGTACTCTGGGCCAGTGGGTTTAAAAAAGCTGTAATCAACACGAGATTTTAAATGATACTTCTAGAATCAAATCTATCAAATTAATGTTTTTAATCAATAAACTGCGCGTTGACAGCTTAGTTTCCGGGCTTATGGCTAACGTCCTGACCCGTATTCAAAGAGTCTAGTTAACCTGGAGGACAACTGTCACAGTCTTGTCATTAGAATTGTGATGGACGTGCCTCTACTGATGCTTGAGAGGTGGATATAGGAAGCAAAGGACCAGCGGAGATTGCGTAGAGTCCTGTATATGGCATAGACCTGCTTCGGGTTAGAATGCCATTTAAATAATAAATGAAAATAAATGCATCTAATCGGTCTTTGTCAATTAAAATATGGAGATCATATATAATGGCTTACATCGGAGCATCTAAAGTTTAATTGTAATTTTGAGATTTGTTTTATTTCTTCTTATAATATTGGAATTAGACATTTAAGATTTTTTTTATATATGTACATGTATTATTATTACACAGATTGAAAATTAATCATTGCTAGTCTTATTTTCTAGTCTTACTATTCATAGTCATCAATCGCCCCCACACCCCTGACAAATGGTACGAGAACGAAATCAAAGCAGATTAATAACGGGCAGGGGAGGCTATTTCAATCTAAAAATTGCTGCAAATGACCGGCAAGATTAAGAGGCATCCCCGGCCCTACAATACATCACGGCACTGGACTGGCCTGGGCTGGGCTGGCCAAGCAACTCGGCCGGGGCCAGCAATCATTAGACACGTAATTACTGTCGATCCATCGCTCCTGCGGACGTACTGGGGACGTAATGGCCGGGGATGGATACGAGGAGACAAGGGTAGACCGGTTCCAACCTCCATTCGATACCGCCGCCCAAATAAAAAGAAACGAATGCTCCAGGAAAAGAAAACACAAAAGGAGCTTAAGAATATATACGCTTTGCCACGGGGGAAGCGATCGTATGAACAAATTGAGTGTGGCCATTTTTCTTTTTCTGCTAATGTTGAATCCACGCTCGGAATACTCGAGCGTTCATCGACAGTGATATGTGTGTATGTGAATGCCTTCGAAAACATATATGAAAAAAAATACATATATACCTTATCGAGGCGAATAAATATTGCCAAAAATTACTCTGGATACTATATAATAATAGATCGAAAATACATATAGTTTTTCACGTTACGTTTGTACGTATTTTCACTCTGCCGTGAAACTATCCGGAGCAATAAAATAGTTTCTCGTGCACCCGTTTGAACTTCGATAGTGATTGGGACGGAATGAGTTTTCTGTCTTTAATTTTGTTGCAATTTACAAAGACAGGTCTCAGGCTTTATTGTCCCAATACCAGCTGTCGAAGTGAACTACTTTCTATTTTTGTTGCAAAAAAATCCTTCTTTAAAAAACCGACTTGACATAAATGCAATAAGCCCGAGGTGGAATCGGCAAAACAGCAATTCGATACATTTCCTATTGGCGGACAGGCAATATTCCAACAAATCATAATTACTTTTTTTTATGTATAATTAAATATGATATATTAAGAAAGTTGTATCATGTATCTAAAATAATATGTATAATCATTAATAATTGGTAATATAATCTCAACCTATTTAAATTATTATTTACAATTAACTTAGATAATATACGTAGTACTTTTTTTAATTGTCTAAAAAAGTCTAAATAATTTTCAATATAAATAATCTGTGTTCTTTATTGTCTGAGGAAAAGTTTGAACACCGATTTTCACTGCTGTTTCCACGCACACGATGCTTTTTTTCGCTCGCATCCAGTACGATATGCCGAGGGACATGTGCTGCGAGAGCTCAGTTTGCGGCAAGACATCGTCGCGAGCGCTGTCATTTGAACTCATTTGAGACAGTTGAAAAAATCCAAAATAACGTATAAATTATGAAGCTTAACATGAACTATTTTTTTCTTAGAATAATCCATTTAAAAAAAATGAATGGTTAAATAACACAACGATGTATATAAGTTCTGAGTTGTGCATTTAAATTATATTCTAATAAAAATTATCAAAACGGTGTCTAACTACTGATGTATTGGTCTAAGCTGTATTAGCTGAGCTTTTTCCTTTATATAAAATAGTATTAATATATTAAATATATATTTTTTAAATTAAATTATCCGGTATTATTAAAAAAATGTAGTTCTTTAATTTATTTCTAAAATATCATTCAATGAGCTCTAGTGGGAATGTATTGTTTTTTTAACCTTTTCCACTCTGGATATTTTTGTAAAGTCTACGTTCTACTCCCATTAATTGTATTTTACGAATATATAAAAAAAAGGATTTTCATTAGTAAAACGAATTTGAAACATCTATAGGGTTTGATCTGATATCCTATTCAATAAAAGACTTTTTTTTAACAAATAGAAAAAAACACATGGTACACTTTTTTGCTAAAACATTTTTGGAGCCAATACGTCTAGCCTATAGAGTAGAAAGGGTTAAATTATTTAAAGAAGAAAAGAGTCAATAAAATAAAGTTCAAAGCTTTTATCTATTGTGAAAAGGACTTTTGTTATTGTTTTAGATATTTATGTTTGAGATTTTATTATTGTTTATGAGATTAATTCAGAGGACGTAATTTTTTCAAACGAACATTTAGACATTTAATTTAATAAAAGCATTAAAACAGTATAAAGGCAGAATAAAGGAAATTCATATTGATCATAGAGCATACCTGAGGAATGGTTAGCTTATTTGGAAATAAAATTTGTAAATCAAATATGCATAAAATAATCGAAATAAGCAGCTAAAAAAAATTGAAACAATCTTGAAAGAAATATATCTCGTTCATCGTTTTTTTATAATTTATTTGAAAATTTTGTTCTAAAATTGAATAACCTTTATTACTTATAACCTCTCCCATTTCACATATATTTTTTTGATTCCCTCATGAAAACTAAACAGATTCGACGCAAAATATAAACTAAAAAATTTAAATTCTGATTTTTTGTTTATTATTAATAATTTTTCTAATAATCTAAATAGGTTCTAATAATCAACATCTTAAATATTTAACAAATACAGAAGAAGTCAATGATATTCCAAAATCAGTTGTCCAATCCTTGTTTGGTGTTGAAAAAAAAATGGTTTTATAAAAGGCTTTTTTCATCTCATGTTATAGAAAAATATCCATGTCTCGTTTAGGCATCTTGTAATGTCCTATTATTCAATTTAAATAATTAAACCCAAAATTGATATCTGTTTTCAGTCAGCTCTAGTCCATAAATTATTGTTAGTGATGAGGTGATGAATATATTATTCATTGTTTTTGGGCTTTGACCTTTTATAATAAAATTTAAGACATAAAAATAAAGTTGACCACCAACACAACAAAAAAAATGTACAAAGATTATTATTTCACGAAGTTTGGACACAAACTGAAATTAAACGAGCGTACACATAAAATATATTATATAAGTATTAAAATTAGATAATTTAATCGATCAGTAGTGTTCAAGATTTTGTAATACAACATAATATTTGTATCGAATGCACAAAACACTCGACCGATGAAATGTTAATCAGATAGTTATTTATTTATTTATTATTTGTTTTTACCAATCTCCGATCCCGTTTCAACAATCTGCAAATCATTGCGATTAAGTCGACAATATCAAAATTCTAGCGTCGATTATCCAATCGCGGAGAGACAGGAGAGCACTCGGCTCGAGGGCCGCAGAAACGGTTCCCGCCGCCTCGGAACGGAACCCGTGACGGAATTAAATACGAACCAGGAACGAATCTGGGAATTTGCCGATCTCAAGTGTGTTTTCCAATCTCACTTGTGAGCCAACGCTGTTTGTTCGCGGGAGGATCGCTGTGTACACCGGAGAGCAGCCGAGCTACCCACCAACCGGCTCTGTCTGCCCCGCGGATCTATTTACATTTAAATTGGTAAGGGAGGTGGGGGTAACGGTTCTACCCCCACCCCCCATCTCTATCCACTATCCCTCCCCGACGGCTCGTTACGAATCGCTCTGTTTAACACGTCGATAATCGACAGGGTGAGGCTGAGAGGTAGGCGATGGTAAGCTGGCGAGAGGGGGAGACCATGAAAGTTGAGTGTTATCACTTGATTGTCGTGGGATTGTGTGTGGGACTTACTAAAATCATAGTTAAGCTGACGACTTACATTTGGGTCGTTTCGAATTAAATGTCGAATTCTAAAATAAATATCTAATTGTATATACTTGTGGCACAGTTTAATATGTTGTGTTGCCTTTTCGAGATTCCCACAATAAAAAACTTTAATTATTATAGAAATTCCATAAAAAATAACTTAATAAAGCAAGACTTTCTGCATTATTCTAATCCAAACACACTGATCTATTTTTTAAACCAAAATTCAATGTCTGATTCGTGGTTACTGCTTATTAAGATTTTCGAAATTAAGGGAGTAAAATCGAATTATCATTAATGAATATCGCAATTACATATTAGATTCGAGATGAAAATAAATTTATTACAGAATGTTACATATAAACAATTACTATTGATAGATAATATCATTTATTAGTAAAATTACGTATTTTTCAATAATACTCATTCGATTCGAAGGCCGAATCTGTGTCTCTAAATTTACAAATGGAGCTTATTGACTTTACTAGACAATCGATCGTTGAGATGAAGGCCATGTTTGAAGGACATGAAATAAACGAATTTTATCGTTAATATATTCGTGAAGATACGGTTATAAAATTTAGGTAAATGGTGATATGCATTAAAGCGCTGGTTATTTTTATTTTAAATCAAAGTATAGAAACAGAAATTATGATAACTTAACTAAATTATCAGTCGATATTTAAAAATATCAAATAATATGAAAAAATGTTTTATTAATTTTAGCTTATTATTCGTTTTTATTATAAAAACGTCCTAATATTATTAATTTATAAAATATTTATATGTGAGGCAAATTAAGAACTTGCGGGGAAAAAATGCGGGAAATCAACATTGACACGTCCCTATACATAGATTTCAAATCCATATTTGGCACAGCTTACAGGCCTAAGCTATACAAGGCGATGAGGAATCTCTTAGGTTAATCTGGGCTATCTAAAGAATTTGAGACACACCGCATTTTAAGACAGGGTGATGCTCTAGCATGTTTGTTATTTAACATAGCACTTGAAGGGGTAATGAGAGACTTCGGCATGGAAACATCTAGCACCATTCTTAATAAATCTGTGCAGCTTCTTGTCTATGTGGACGACATAGACGTTCTGGCCAGATCTCGGACGACTTTCAAGGATTGGCATGCCAGCGAATAATGAGAGCGGCAATTGGCATGGGACTAAAGATCAACAAAACCAAGACAAAATATTAGGTGTAGTAAAAAGTCTTGTCGTATTTTAAAAGGGTAGTTTTAGAAACAGTTGATTTTAGTTCTTTGACGAGTCAAGACGTGTTATTTTATTGTGTGCTTGTCAAGACACTTCTCCGCCTGTGTACAATACAAAAAAAAATGAGACCCAGTCGCAATGATCGAATTTATTCCTTCAGAAGACCATTTGCAAAACTGCATACTCTTTTAGTTTCACTCTAAGAAAAACGCAACTATCGCTACAAAAAATATTTGCGACATTTATGGAGACGTAT